>AYEL01016310.1:0-35590 GCA_000484575.1 Olivierus martensii
TTGTCCCCAATTTTCCTCCTCAGCTTTGATCTATAAACAAATACTTCTCGGGGAAGGTGATCTTTCGACCTCTGTCCCATAATTTCGCGCAACCCCTCCGAACACCTGCAGATGTCGGAGTTCTGTGCGGCATATATCATAACCTGTTTGTTTTCTTTAGGGAGATGGTGGAAACCGGAGGAGTTTGGACCCGGCTGGAACAGAGACCCTCTAACCCGATGTTACCTATAAATTTGTCAATTTCGTCAATTTACGATCGGGTGAGGAGTGATACTTTCCAGCAGGCCGACCTCGGGTCGCCACACATTTAAACATGAAAATGCGCAAAAAAATTCTGTCGTATTTCAGATTGACATATATGTTGATTTAAATAATAATTTATTTATTTCCAAAATTATAATTATTACCTACATAACTAAATTGGTAAATCAATGGTTTGTCAGCTGCCAGTTTTTATGTAAAGAAAATTTCAAAGTTTGGTCTGGAGAAAGAAAACAAGCAAAAGCATTATACAAAGAATGTGCTAAATAAATGAAAAATCTCAAATTTGACAAGATAAGAAAAAATGTTTCTTCTTTGGTTTTTATTTGGGCACATAATGGCCAGGAGCTAACTAGTAGGAAATAGAAAAAAGTTTACTTAAAAAGAAATCCTTATTAAACAAATACCCATTAAGATTAATATAAAACTGGAAAGAATCTTATCTCCACAATAGATATGTAACTTCAGGAAATAATTTTATTCTTACATAATCAACCTGATGATGAAATGTATTTTAATATTTTTACAAATTATTATATTTTTTTATTTTGATTAAAATTAAGAAATTTCGTCATCAGGTTGATTATGTATTTTAATATTTTTACAAATTATTATATTTTTTTATTTTGATTAAAATTAAGAAAATATATTATTTCATATTTAAAATAAACCAACACAAGCACAACTAATATGAAACAGAATAATAAAACTTTATTCTGATGTTCTTGACCTATTAACAGTTCTTCATTAGGAATAAGCAGCAACAGTTCTATAATTAGAGAAACTTAGGTAATTATCTAGTTTTGCTATAACTTGAAAGTGCCAATCTTGTTAATAAAAATCAAAATATAAATTATAAACTGGGAAAAAGTAATAAAAATATCTTGTTTAATTTACTGATAATGATACAGTTTTATTAAAAAATTGGATCTGATATCTTATACAGTACATTATATAAACATTGTATGAAGCAATACTGCCCTCTCCTTTGAAATATTGCAACTTTGTAGATGGTTTTTTTAAATTACTCAAAACATTCAAATTTTATGCTTTTTATTTAGTAGCAAAACTGATAGTAGTACATACTTAAAACACCGCTTAAACTCTTCTAATAACTTTAAAATAATAATACCACTTACTGCGGTTGAGTTACTGCTTCCTCTCTATATACGATTCTCTTGTACTGCAAACGTTTTTGGTCCCTCTGACCATCCTCAGGCTAAGCTTTGTAAAAAATCATTAATCCGAACATTGAAAATAGTTCTTGCACAGATTCAAAGCTAAACGTAAACAAAAAACAAAACCATTTTTGTTTTTTGTTTACGTTTAGCTTTGAATCTGTTTACGTTTAGCTTTGAATCTGTGCAAGAACTATTTTCAATGTTCGGATTAATGATTTTTTACAAAGCTTAGCCTGAGGATGGTCAGAGGGACCAAAAACGTTTGCAGTACAAGAGAATCGTATATAGAGAGGAAGCAGTAACTCAACTGCAGTAAGTGCTTTTATTATTTTAAAGTTACTGATAGTAGTGTTTAAATAAGTCTAAATACTAGGCAATATAATTAATATTGGTCCTGTCACTCACATCACTTTAAAATTTTGAACATTGTTCCAATTTTCATCTAGTGGTAAATTATCAACCTAAGTTTCCCATTCAGCATATCATTCAGTACTGCTAAAGATAAAGGAATGCATGGTTTGGAACACAAAATTAATGCTTTCAAGATGTACATATTTCTTTAAAAATTTCTATTATTCTCTTAACTATATATAGATAGTTTCATAATTTTGCACTTGCAGAGTACTTCTATGATTACATATAATATATGAACTTTGAGGGAAGAAGTAATAATCTTCATCCAAACATTGTAGCTTTACTAAAATATACAGGGAAAATGAAAAATAGTTATATGCAACTTTAAAAACGAATCTTTCCACTTGATTTAATTATAATAATGTTCATTCTAGCACTGATTAAAAGTGGAAAATTTACACAAAAATTTAGTAGCGCTTTCGACTTTATTAAGTCTTCATCAGCTAAACTTTACAAATATAGATTGTCGAACATAAGAATACCAAAACAGAACAAATTTAAAGTTTAAATATACAAATGTTAGAATGTTATCGGAAAGACTGAATTAATACGACATTGTTCTAAAAACTGTAGAGACTCATGCGTTCGAATTAACTTCTTACTTTGATTGAGAAAATTGGGTAAAGACATGTATAAAGCTGGCTCAGCTGCACTTCAACTTTAAAAACGAATCTTTCCACTTGATTCAAGTGGAAAGATTCGTTCTTTACCCAATTTTCTCAATCAAAGTAAGAAGTTAATTCGAACGCATGAGTCTCTACAGTTTTTAGAACAATGTCGTATTAATTCAGTCTTTCCGATGAGTATATACCGTATTCGCCTACCAATCAATAGCTTTGCTATAGAAAAGCAAGTCAAGAGAAGATGTTTGAACTTTGCCATCTCTGATACAAGAGTTTTGGCATTCTTATGTTCGACAATCTATATTTGTAAAGTATAGCTGATGAGGACTTAATAAAGTCGAAAGCGCTACTAAATTTTTGTGTAAATTTTCCACTTTTAATCAGTGCTAGAATGAACATTATTATAGTTATATGCAATTTAATATATACTTTTCATATAACATATGTGACAAATTAACCACATATGACAGTGCAGTATTTAAATCAAGTGACTACAGCTGAATATAACAGAAAGGGTCATACTTCTGTTATGATTTATTTATGTCAAAATCAATTTCTGGTTTTATTAAGTTTTCTATTAAAAAAAATTTATATAAGAAAATCTTGAGACTTTATTAAGAAGTGAATATTTCATAAGATACTATTTTTATTTTGAACTTTATAATCTAAAGTAAAAATAATTTTAACAATATATTAAATTAATATATTGTGTGATGTATTGTGTGGTTTTTCAGGAGGACCTGACTCATTGAAATCTATCCTCCACTTGATGGCTGATCCTATGAAGGATGTGAGAAACCCATGGTGGACACTAGAATGTCCATGTTTAAAATCCACCTGAGGAAAGCAACATTAAGTCACTAGACAAAATACATATACAATAGATTTCCATTAATCCTGATTTCCAAATTCTAATGAATTATTACAACTATTATTAAGGATGGACAAAGAAAGGTTTACAGATTCATATTAGTAAAACTATTTAATATTCCTTTTTTAATCCATAATATAGGAGGATAAAATTTTGCAATGGTATGATAATTAAAATATAAATATAAAATATGATTTTAATAAATATTTTGTGTTTAAACTCAGAAAAAATTTTAATCCAAACATTTTGTCTTTATACTATTCCTATTTGAACTAAGTTTATTTAGTTTCACCAGCATCATCTCGAGTCCATTTAAAAATATCAAAGTCAAGTACAAAGTAGAATGAGCATCTATTTATCTGAAACTTGAAAACACCTTTCCATTTTTTCCCCCTCCTTATCAGCAAAATCTTTTTACATTGCTTGAATTAGTAACTTGAATAATAGGAATGCAGCTTTATGCTTAGCATTTCCCAACAGAACAAAATGATATCATAGAAAAAATTTGTATATAGATAGCAAATAAAATTATATTAGAAATTGTTCTTATATGGCATGGGTGTCAAACTGGCTGCCCGCAGGCCGCATGCGCCCCATAGAGTGATTTTTTTTATGGCGTGCAACACGCTTAACTGAAATGAAAACAAGAACAATATGTTATGAAGATAGGAGAAAGTAACTGTCACATCAACGCTATGTCATGTACTGTGATCAATTATGATACACTATTTTGTTTTAACGAAAGGCAATTTCATGAGTTTCTTCATTTCGATTGGCATTGTTGGACATATACAAACAGATGACAGTGATCTTTCAGATCGGTGACACAAATTTGGTGCTGTCTGCAAGACTTACATCGTTCTGTGGGAAACTTTCCCACCAAAAATAAAAAATTATTAATGGGAACCTGGATTTTTTAGGGTAGCTAAATATAATAAACAAAATCAAACAATCCATCTTTAAAAGAAGTGTATAAAAAAAACATGCTTGTTAAAGATTTATTTGTTGTGTTATAACTTATTTAAAAAGTGTAAGTAATTATGGACATTTGAATTTACAAAAATTTACATAAAAAAAATTCTTGCTTTCTTGATTTAAAAAAAAAAAAAAAAATTACTTTCAATGCTAAATAGAAAACTAGAGATTGATAGCACAAAATTTAATTTAAAAAACATGTATAATTTAAAGCAATTATATATATTGTATTAAATTCATTTAATTACACAATTTTTTTAAATTGTGTAATTAAATGCAATTTTAAGAAGGGTTGCATATAACTGCAACCCTTCTCAAAATTTAATTAAAAAAAATGTAATGCGATGCGGCCCTTGGTAATATTGCAAGTTCATAAAATGGCCCTTGAATTAAAATGAATTTGACATGCTTGTTATATATGGAATAATATTCAATTATAGATGCTTGCAATAATGAGCAAGACTGGTAATGTCCTTCTGGATTTTTCAATTTTAATATAATTCACGTATTAAAAAAAATGTCTAATTTTATTTCAATATGAAATTCCAGTATACTTTGTTCCTCTGAAAAAATTTCTGTGAGAATCCATGTTTGGAATCATTGTTATATATCATTAAATGGCTTTATCATGGTTACAAAATGTAATCATGATAAAGCCATTTAATGATATAGCCATTTCAAATGTAATAATTAAATGGTTGATATGTATGCTATTGGCAAATAGCTGTTAATACAATTTTGTCTTAAAATAAAATCAGTGAAATAGAGCAATAAATTTAATATAAAAAAATATATCTGAAACAATCAGTGAAAAGTCAGAAAATTCATAAAAATAATCAATCATTTATTCATATCATTATGCAGAAAAACAGCATTAGTAACAGTATATTGGTTATGCAGAAAAAGTTTATTAAGATTACATATACAGTAAACTCCTGATTAACTGACTCTTGTGGAACAGGATTTTAAGCTGGATAAACAAATGGCCAGTTAATCCAAAATCACACGCAAAATATTACTTATAAGTTAAATAAAAAATATCTATGCTGTATATAAATATTTATTAAACATCTATTTAGATAAAAAAAAAAAAAAAAATTGGTAATCTTCATAATAAAAGTTCAATGAGACTACACTAAACACAAACAAAAAATAATAATAATTGTAGCAGCTGAGAAAGACGCCAAGTGCATTGAAAACATTCCTGAATAAAATCTTTTGACTGCTAAAGGGCTTTTGAGTATTATTATTTTTTTTTGTAATCTTCATTTATCTTTTTGATTTATATTTTTTGAATCAAAATCATACCATTTTTTTCATCAAAACTGTATCAATGGCAGATGAATTATCTTTTTTTTATTATATTTATCATAATTTTGAGTGCTTTCTTTTCTTCTGAATGACTTAATTCTTATTATTTATTTTCATTTTTATCTCTGCTTATAACTCAAAAAAATGTAGTTGATTTATTAAAACAGATACCAATTAAAGCAAAAATGGATAAAAGGGGCATCTATTATATACTCAAACTTATATAAATTGAAAATAACAGATTACTATATAGGAAAAGATTCAATCATTGGCTGCATTCAGCAGACAATGATTGAATCTGTTGTGAAACAATTCAGAGATTTTCTGCTGAACGAGTCTTCAAGGTAGTGCTACTATCAAACCTGTTAAGTGAGTTAACGTCACATTTGGTAGCGGATTTCATTTATAGTCAACTTCTGAGAAGTTGAGCTCTGAGCTGCAAAATCTATTCTTATAAACGAGGGAGAGGTTAAAAATCAAATGTTCTACTTTGTGCCAGTTAATGGTTAGAGTCATACAATAAAATAACTATAATTTATTTAATTCAAACATGTAATAATTTTTAAATAATTTTTAAAATTAATTTTAAAATAATTATAATTTATTTAAACTGTAGTCATTTTATTGTATGATTTTAGTCGTTAACTGGCACAAAATAGCATATTCGATTTTCAACCTCTCCCTCGTTTTTAAGAATAGACTTTGCAGCTCAGAGCTCAACTTTTGAGAAGTTGACTACACACTACTATCGAACATATTCAGTTGTTTCAAGATAGCTGCATCCATGGATGTTAATAATCCAAAGATGCAGATGATTATATCTAAAGTATACTAATTTAATGGTATAAGATAGTATTGATGCACCAGCATTGCTTCATGAGAATCTAATAGCATATAAATATCAATCAAATTATATGAATACAGATAGGCCTCGATTAACGCGACTTCGAATAGCGCGAATTCGATTAGCGCGACTTAAAAAATTGATACCGTTATTCGGTTAGCGCGAGAAAAGATTCGATTAGCGCGAGTTGTAAACACAGATCAGTCTTACTAACAAAGCTCCTTTTATGATGTCAATTAACAAATTACCGTTAATTTTCGGTTAGTAAAACCGGACGAGGAGCAGTCCAAGAACGGTCACACGATTTTGAAGGGGTGAAACATCAGAAAGATGGGCTTTTTGCCGTTAACTGTTTAACATTACTGTACTATTATTTAGCTTTGCTATCGTATACATACAGTAGAGTACAGAATTTTCTCTTTTAAAAAGTATCGAAATGGATAAAAGGAAGAACACTTTTGATGATAAAACAGGAAACGAAAAAAAGAGAAGTGATTACGCTACAGCAAAAAATGGATGTGATTGAGCGACATAAAAGCATTCTTTGTTAAATTTTTTTAAATAAGGATATCTTTACAAATTTATTTGCCTATTATATTGCTGTACTACCGATATTATTTATTTTCTTTTGTTTATTATCTGATTTCTTTATTTAAAATAAAACTTGTGAAAAAAATTTGTTTTTGTTATCTTTTGGTGTCGTATTCTGCTAATAAACAAATAGAAAACTTGTTAAAAATTTCTCATTGGTTCATTAACTTCGCTTATTAATGCTATCTGGAACTAATTTACTGATTCAATAAAGTTGCAATGCTTAATTGCAAATCGGCCTATTCACTCAATTCTCGACCCAGAATTGGCGGCCAGGCGGCGCTCAACTTCCGCTTTCGATTCGCTATTTTAGTTTTGATTTGGCGGTTGGTTTGATGATGATATGAGACGCAATTCCTGGTAAGTTATTAATTTAGATGATGAACAATGATGTAAAATATGAAAATAAATATTTACAATAAACTTAACACTAACTGTTTAAGAGTTATTCATTGTGAAGTTAGCTAATGGCCGGAATCTCACAAAGCAAGAACCAATTACCATATTTTCCATAGAGTTAATACTTCGATTAGCGCGAGAAATTCGTGGAACCAATTATTCGCGCTAATCGAGGCCTACCTGTATAACTGTTCTATGACTGAGCTAAAATACTCAGCTGCTTTCACAAGTAGGGTGTTTACAACGGGCTCATTTTCTTCAATAACTGCACCTCCTATTACTACTAGCTATTCAGCAGATACATCAGCTGCTATCACTACAACTCATCTGCTCACTTAGAACCGTTGAGTCTGCTGAACACAGCCATTGATTTAAGCAAATTATAGCAGATTAGTCAATTGATTATGAAATGCTTTCTCTTATAGAAAAAAAGTATTTCATAATCAATTGATAAATTCTGTTCATTAATATGAAAATTCGTAAGAGAGAAGCTTAATTAATGACTTTCAATTTGGTAAATATATATTTATTGCATATACATCAAATCAATATATCAATCAAAATTTCATTTTGTGAATGACCCATCAAAATAAATACAAGTAACCTCATTTTACAATAGTTTGCTTTTGTGATGATTCACAACAATGGCTTTGAAATCAAAACCTACAATTTTCAAAAATGCACAACTATAAATTATAAATGCAAGATATAGTATATAATGTCATGGGAATTTGTCTAATGACTTTGGTTTGAATATCCTACTAATGATATCAATTAAGATATGCAAGATTGGTGAAATAACACACGTCCTTCTATTATTGAAAGTTACTTCCAAATACTAGTGACAGTTTATATGGTGTTTCTCTAGCACAATAATATTCAAACAGGTGCATATAGGATGATGACCAGAAAACAATGAGTATGCATGGTAAGTAGCAGTCAGAAATCAGATGTGTAAAAGGAGAATTATTTGGTAGTGATTTGTTTTCCCAAATATTTTGCTTTCTTGATATTCGAGAATTCCTGAATTAGTAATTAATTTATTCCTCAAGATTCAAGATTCCTTTTTGGCAATTCTCAAGAACCTCAAGATTCTAAAAAATGTTTAATTAAAAACATACCTGTTTTAATAAGGATAAAAACAAAATGAGGCAGAAAAAATCATGCAAAATGGAACAAAAAATATTGGGTTGTTTTAGATTTGTTTTTTATTTAATATTTTAATTATATTGAAAAATATAAGTCAAATTTCAATAAAATTGAAAAAATGATTGTATTTATTTTACAATTACTGACAGCTTTTATTAAAATAGCTTTTTAATACAGACAGTCTATTTGTTTATCTGTTAAATGGGTCCTGTGTTTGGATATAAAAATTCCAGAAATAGAATTTTTATGCTAGATGTATATGAGCTTTTTAGCCTATATGACGCTATATTTTTAGCTTATTTTTTACATGTCACTATACTTGAATATCTACACCAGGGGTGGTCAAAGTTTTAACCACTACGGTCGACCTGCTTTTGAAATTTTTGGCGGAGGTTTACTAACACTAAAAGTAGTAATTTAAAGCCAAAAATAAGTTTAAACTGAAAATAAACATAGATAATACAAATACCAATTCAATATCAAGTTATTTTAATAACAGCAATCAATGATGATTTCACATAAACATAAAAATTGTATGTAAATAAAACAAGATGTTCTTTTATTTTAGTTTTATTAACGCAAGCAATATGCTTATTATTAGCGTTACAATTCGTAAATATTAACTATTTATGTAGTATCAGAGGGCGTGCAGGAAACATGATATTGCATATTTTCAGCAAGCATATCATAATTTCGTTCATAGCTACTTATAGCTATTTATACATGCTGCAAAATGGTCATCTGTCAAACGGGAGCGATGTTTTGTTTTGATTGCATTCATTATAGAAAATGTAGATTCACAGAGAAAAGTAATCCAAAAAAAGTTGTCAAATATGCCGCACATCTCCACAAACATGTATATTTTTCTTCAGAAAGTAAATTCCAAAAATTACTTTGTGAAGAAGTTCGTGATTTCAAAAATATATGCATTTTAACTTAAGGATTTCGTCCTCAGTCAGTATTTGGTCCACATCCAAAAATTCTTTTAATTTTATTGATATTTCTTCTATTTGTATTTCATTATTGAATGGGAATGAAAAGAAAAATATTATATCCTCTATTTTTGAAATATCTTTAAATCTTCTAACAAACTTATTTTGTAGCAGAATTATCTTATCAGCATATTGATCATATTCAGATGACTTTCTATCATTAGATTTAGCTGCCATATTTTCAAATTGTTTTAAATCCCCTCTCCTCAATTGCACTTCTAGGAGAGAAGGTTTCTCCTTGAATATATTCACGGCATTAATCATGTCAGTCAATGTTTTGTTCTTTCCTTGAAGTGGCAAATATAACTTGTTTAGTTTTCCTATAATGTCAGAGAGAAAAGCAAGATCAAGAACCCACTTATCATCTTCCAATTGAGAATACGATTTGTTAGCTGTTGCCATAAACTCCTTTATTTCAGGTAAAAGATCCAAGAATCTTTTTAAAAACTTAGCATAGCTCAGCAATTTTACATTAATGTGCAATAGTAATTCCCCAAGATCATATTCACATTCTTCTAGTAATGCTCTAGATTTTTGTCTTTGCAAACTGCTTCCACGAATAGAATTAACTATTTTGAATGCTACATTCATCACATTGTCTGAATTTAATATCTTTGAGAACAAACCCTGCTGGTGGATAATGCAAACGTAGTTGGTAAAACTTGGAATATCATCATCATTTTTACAAAGAATTATAAACCCATTATGCTTCCCAACCATAGCAGGAGCTCCATCAGTCATAATCGACACCAGTTTATGCATCGGAAATTCTGTTTATTAATAAAAGACTTGAATGATTTATATATATTTTGACCTCTCGTTTGTCCCTTCGTCGGTAAAATTGTTAACAAATCTTCAGTAACAGACATATCTTGCAATCCCATTCGAATAAATACACATAGCTGTGCGATATCAGTGACATCCGTTGATTCGTCGAATTGCAAGGATAGGAACCTGCATTTATTATTATTTTCTTTAAGTAATTCTTCTAAATTTCTACTCATCGCTTCTGTTCTATGCATAACGGTGTTTCGCGACAGTAACAATTCTTTAATGGAAGAAATTATTTCAGATTTATTTTTAAAATTTTGAAACAACAATTCTTCAGCTTTGATAAAACTCTCTTTCCATATTTCACTCTTCAAAGTGCTTCTTATGTTTTAATAAAATTTTAGCAATCTTGAATGAAGCCATGGTAGCTGTCTTTGACTTCATACTCGATCTTATAAGAAATGATCGTTGCATAGATAATTTTGTCATTAATTGTCCGACTTTTACTTTCCGCATCTAACTTGCCAGTGCCAAGTGGATAATGATTTTCATATTGTTTATGGATTGTTCTAAAATGTCTTTCAAAATTGGTCTTTTTAGGAAGTGCTATGCTTGAAAGACAAATAATGCAAATACATTTATCATTCTTCATCGTAAAAAAATTTCTTTTCCCATTCATCATGATAGTGATATGTTTTAGGCTTTTTCAAATTTGTGATCGGATGACTCATTGTGGGGCAAATAATAAAGCTAAAATTAATTGAAATTTATCAATAAAATAACAGATCATGGTAATTAAAGCTGAAACGTATATGAAATGATGAAACGCCTATTACTTTCAGATGATCGCTAAGTATAACTTTCGTTGGGTTGAAACTGAAGGCACTTGACAAACGAATACAATAAACGAATACACTTGACAAACGACAATACATCTAACAACTGACAACCATCTGAAAGATAGAGGTTATGTGTAATGTTGGGCGAGCACTGCTAGGGGCACGATGGTGCTTTCGAGTTTACATTTCAAGCAATATCTTATGGGGGATGGACAAGACTATAACGAAATAATTTATATGAAAGGTAAACAAAATGGATACACTTTTAACCATGGAAAGAATTGTACTGTATCTTATGAAACCGAACAAACTGATTCTTGTTTCGACGCATCAGACAGGCGGGTGACTAAGAATGGATACGCGGTCGACACCGGCTTTGGCCACCCCAGATCTACACCAACAGATACATCTCTTAGAAAAAGTTCAGGACCCTCCTACTTTGACTACATAATTTTCTAAGAGAACTCTATAGTCACTTGCCATTGGGTGAAGATGGAGAATGATTGAGGGCTTAGCTATTTACTCATATCATCTGATATAGTGTATCAGATCACACTACATTATATCCTCTAATTATCATAGACATCATTGTTACTCTGGTGTACCGCTGAATGGGGTAAAAACAAGATATTTGTTTTGGCTTTGTTATACAAACATCATCACAAATCTGCCTATGGCATAACATGGTAAATATACAATAATATAAATCTTTAAAATTGCAATAAAATGAATGTACAATTAATTGATCTATGTGTTATTTTAAGTTTATGTGCCTGTTATTATTCTATGATTAATTTCAGACAATTTTCTTTTTGAAATATAAAGTTAGTAGAAGTGATGTGAATAAACCATGATTTATTCACTTAGTTTATTGACTAAAAAACATTGCAGGGCCAAAATAATTAATGTATTGCTATGAAATTTTTTGGATACAAATTTGCAGAATTTTTTTAATTCCCGAGATTTATAAAAATTTTTCTCAAGAATTGGAATCTCAAAATGATAAAAAAAAAATTTTTTTGAGAATTGGGAATGAATTTTTTTTTAAATCTTGAGATTCTCAATAGAAGGAATCTCGATCACAATCACTATTGTTTGGAGAATCATCCAGATGCAAAAAGGAAGATCTATTGGATTGGCAGAAAAAATTTTTAGAATAAGTTTTATACTCAACTTCATTTTTCTTAGAGTGAAAAATAACACAAATTTAACAATGATACCACAAAAAAAATAAAGATTTTCAACCAGGAAATTCATCACAGAAATAAAATCTTTGCATTACATGATGGTTACAAAAACTTTCAGTCTTGGTTTTGACTATATTAAAATAAACAACAAAACTTATTTAATTAAATTTAGTTTTTTATACTATATTATATTCAATTATTTATATTCATAAAAAATGCTGTTTTTACATTCACAGTATTTATTTCACTGCATTAAATATTATATTATTTGTGCCAATTTTGATGGAAGAATGGAAAATACCTCAATGATTTTCCATTACATTATATAAGTAAGTGCATTTTATGATAATTTTTATGCAACAATTCTTTCAGAAATGAAACCCTCTTCTAAACTGACGGCTATCCATATAAAAGTTATATCTATATTATAATTTAAGAAACATCTATATAATTTTTTTATATTTTTACCTTAATGGATAAAATACTCAACTGATTTCAAATATATATTTGGCTTTTCAGAAAACCTGGAACTTTTTAAACTTGGTATTTTTTAATAAATATAATTATTGGCTGATATTATATTGCATTGATAATCATTAAGATAATTTGCATTAATGAATTTTGTAATGTTATAAATCATTTTTATATTGAAAAACCTGCATTGCATCATTATATTTTATTAATGTTAAATAAATTAGGTAAATATCAGATTTAGTTGAATAGATGAGAGTATCAAGGACAAATTGATCAACATTAAGTTAATAAAATATCAGGAAGGTCAAAATTTTATCACAAACAATGAAATCATTTCTATATACAGTATATTTCAAGATTAATGATATGAGAGTTTTCATAAATTTGTAAATCTTGAAGCAATGATTATGCACACAGTATTACATATGAAAAGATGAAAACAGAAAAAAATTATCAAAGTTTTAATTTAAAAATTGAATTTATGCCTAGACATATATTAGAAAAAATAATCAAAATCACTAATAACCAATTAATTTTATATCAAACAAAAAAATATTTCAACAAAAATAATAACTAAAATAATTGTCTTTGGTGGAAATAAAGTTAATGTCAGACAACAATAAATTACTTTCTTGTGTAGATTCACATAATTTATAGAAGAGTATAAATATATTTTATAGATTATTTCTCTTTAAATTGAAAGGATAATTCAAATACATGATAAATTTTAAAATATTGTACAAATCGCTAAATTTATAAATTAAATATGAACTGAGTAAACTATATACTGTATATTGTAATCATCGTTAAAACAAACTTATTGTTTTATGAAAATGATGTTTAATAGTTTTGTCATTCCTATAATATTACAACTATATAAAATAATTTTAATTTACATGATCTTAATTTCAATTTCATTCAATATTGAGAAATTCTTTGAATCTAACATCTATATAATTTTTAATATAACAAATTAATATTGCAATAAATACATATTAGCTTAAGTTTCCTTTTTCGAGAGCAATTTTATAATTCACTTTACAAACAATAGGATACACAAACATACTGTATATGCAACCGACTATTGTAGTAGATACACTACTATTGTTAATATAATTTGAATTTTTTAAGAAGTACTTTTCTAATAATGCAATTCACAAAATAAACACTGGGATACACAAATATTATACGTAATATTACCTATATTAACCTTTTCATTTTATTTCAATAAATTAGTACATGTAAAGAAATAGTTGTACAATTATATAGGTTTTCTTAACTCACCTATTCCGTATCTTTTATTCTTTGTCGGAGTCCACATTTTTCCCTTCTTCTTTACAAATATTAAATTATTAACATATAACAATACATTCCTTTTTAAAAGTCCAATACTGTACTATCACTTTCAACATTTCCATTCTTTACACAGCATTCATGTGTAAAAGATATACAGTATCTGCCATCTGTGGGATGATTGTGCAACATTAAGCTTTTATAAAGAATGTTAAATTGTTTAAAAATTTGAATTCAAATTTTTATGTGTTATATTCAGATTTCTATTTCGTAATTATATTGTTAATTTTGAGTATATAATGACAATGAAATTTAATTTAATGTGTCTTATGCACAGATTTCTAGGTCTTATGTCATAGTCTATGTACCGTATCGAAATATAGTGGGGAAGATGATTCTGTTCCAAATGTTGTATAATATTAATACCTAAACAGTGCTGTATTTAAACCTGTCTTTAAATTAAATTCATTGAGTTATTTTTATTTTTAACAATAGCTAGAAGTTCTTTTATTTTCCAAGTATAATTATTTTTATCTATATACTTATAAAATCTATATACTTATAAAATACAGATTATGTATGTATGGATGTATGTATGAAACTTTTTTATTTAAAATCTAAAAAAGATATTTAGGAATATGATATAGAATTTTGTTCAGGATCAGTATGGGCATGTCCCTACGTCGTCCTTTTTTAGGGCCCTAAGGGGCCCAATTTTTATTTATTTTATGACAATAAATACCAATAGATGGCACTAAGTGTCAAAGTAAGGGGCAACAGATAACTTACCTGCATTACTATTACTGGATTTTTTATATAATTATTTAGTCAATACAATTATTATTGATTATGATACAGGATACTGTTCAGTATCAATTTCTGTTCAATCAGTATCTTTATATCATACCTTTTCATTGGATGTTTTATTTTAAAGGAAATTTTATGCTGAATTTGCAGTTAAGCCTGTTCTATATCCATAATTATGATTCTGACATATATTTCAGATGAAATTTATTGATATTTATATTTTATCACACAAAGAAATTATATAATTATTCATCAAGACGTAAACTATTAGACTTATATGTTTATCCAATATTATGTAATAATAATAAGTAATATTTAAAATCACACAAAAAGCAGTAATATATACAAATTTTTTATTTGTTGTAATTTTAAATGAAATTAATCCACTTTGCATTTTATTTTGAGTCTCTCCCCCTTCGAAATTTTTTGTAGTGCTATACGTGATTATTATAATATTTTTCTCCAAGCTGATCGGAAAAACAATTTGGATTGGCCAGACCTATTTTATAACAAATGTTACATATTACATTAGTCTTTATTTCTCTAACAAATACGCATAAATATTTTATATTTTATTTAATAACTAAAACATTCTTAGTCATAATTTACAGAATTCTTCCTCCTTACATCATTTAACGTCTCAAATCTATACTCTACTCCTAAAGTGTGACATAATTTATGGATTCTCTCTAGCTAATAAACAAATAATACTTAAACTAGCACACAAAGAAATAATATACATAGCATATAGAAAATTTCCATTTTATTGTCAAATCTATTCTTATGCCACATCATGGTCATGATATAATTATGTATTTCAACCAAGCATTATAATAATATAAATTATATGTAAAAATTTAAATATTGTCCACACATTCACATAAAAAATCAGTGTCCAGCATTTCCTGAATGGCCATACCCGTTTTTAACATGGGCAAAATAATTAAATTCTTGGGTAAATTAAATAAAGAGCCAAGCACGTGTTAAACAAGTGCTGGTTTTTTGCACGTGTGCATGGCCTTTTGTATTATGCCAGTAGTCTCAAACTCAAATTGAGAGCGGGCCGAATGCACAGTTCGAAAGGAAACGAAGGCCGAATATTTTTAAACAAAAATACAGTGAAAGGAAAATATTTTATTTTTTCAATAGTTACTGATAGCACAGCGTAGGTTGAGTAGAGTATGCTTTAAAACTTTAGATCAGGGGTGGGCAACCTTTTTTGTAGGGGGCCGTACAGAAAAATTTATGGTGGGCCACGGGCCAAAACAAAAACAATTGATAATAATAGTATTTATTTAAAAAACAGAAGGTACAGATATGTAAGTATACATAGCGTTGGTATTAGATATAATAAAATAATGTGGCCCGCGGGCCGGAGGTTGCCCACCCCTACTTTAGATTATTATTTTGTTAACATTAAATTGAAATAATTTTCTGATTAATATGTATTTAAACAAATATCTAAAATATCTTGGGGAATACAAAATTACTTTGCGGGCAGGATGCAGCCCGCGAACCGTGAGTTTGAGATCACTGTACTATGCAACATAGGACCAAGCAGGTGCTTCACTTTTTATTGCAAAGCGGTTGTTTAATACGTGTTTGTTTGTTGTATAATAAAAGATATTTCTATATATTTAATACAAGTGTTTTCATACAGGAACAAATTTTGAATATTTAATCATTTAATTTTTAAAGGAAATATAAACAAACAATAACAAGAGAAAAATGATATTGAATTTGGAGCATTGTTTATTGTATGATTATATATACAATATATTGCATGTTAATGATTATTTTTCAATAATTATTTTTAATATATGATTTATAAACAAAACTCGGCAACGCCGGGTATTACAGCTAGTTTCTATATAATATTAATTTTTTATTTATTAAGTATACAATTAAATTTTTGATTACGAATGTAAAAAAGTGTTCTATTTTAACCGATTTTAACATATTGACTTGCTCATATGCTTTATGACGGATGGTTAATTAATAAGATTGTTTAATTTCTTCTATGTAATCAAATGGTTCTGGGCAGTGCCGGATCTAGTTAGTGCGGGGCCCGATTGGAATATTTTTCGTGACAGTGCTGGATCTAGTTAGTGCGGGGCCCGATTGGAATATTTTTCACGGGGCCCCCTCAAAATGTGGTTTATACGTATTTTATTTATAAGTAACATTTATAAATAAAGACTCATTTTTGTCGGCTGGATTGGCTACATGAAAACCCTTCGGCTTTCCACTCTGGAGGACCCGGGTTCGAATCTCGAATCCCTCTTGAAAATATTTATCATGATCATGAAGTCGGGCCCTCCCGTCGATCCCCGTCGTCCACCATCCGGCTGATCCCTCCGCAGGGATGGACAGCATGTGGAAGGACTTTCTTTCGCCCCGTCATTTATTATTATTAAAGAAATAAAACTGGTGTCATCTGATGACAAAAAAAAAAACAAAAGAAGGGTTAATTATTTGGATAAATTTTACCTTGATGTGAAAATTCGAACAATTTTATTTTTCATTGGAAATAGCAACCCAGTGGCCTAATTAGCATATATAGGTTTCAATATAACATATTCCTGGCTTAATTAGCATATATTAGGTTTCAATATAACATATTGATTAGAACCACTCCAGAAGAGATATGATTAGGATTAATTAATTTATAATTATCCTGTACAAACCTGTACTCAAAATATTGAGGATTGAGATGCAATTGAGTGTGTGGACATTTTCGGTAATTGTAATCTTTCGTAACTTCCTTTATTATATCGTACCATTTATAGGTTCTGCGAATATTGAAAAATGATACATATTAAAACATTTTTTTTCTTAATACATTATTTAATTATATAAACTTTGACAAACACCGGTCCTCAAGCGCGGGGCCCGATTGGGTGCAATCGGTGCAATCGGCTTAAAATCTGGCACTGGTTCTGGGCAGTTAAATTGATTTTCTATATTATTATTGTTTTATTGAAAATATTGTGAAATGAGTTAAATCGTTGTTATAAGTTATTTGTTTATTTATATTTTATTGTTGAGGTTTAGTGCTAATTTAAATTCAGATTAATAAGCTAATTTCCATTGTAATTTCCTGCTCTCGTTACACAACTGCAAAATTTAAACGACATATGTTAGTTTCCATCTTGGTTTTCACAAACCTACGATTACTGTAATGTCCATCATTTTTTTTTACTAGAATATACGTCCTTTTTATATTTCTGAGTGATAGGGGAAACACAAATCAAAATATATAATTTTCATTGTGATTGAAAACAACATGATTTTTGATTTTTTTGTGGAAAAGTTACCTTTTCTTTTACGCCTCTTTCCAATTAGTGAGATTACTAAGGGGTGGGGCCAGTTCCAACCACGGGCTGCACCCACACCCGTGGAGGAGGGCCAGATGGTGAAAGAACCCAGAAGAAACTTTTCAGGAGATGCCGGATCCGGGACGCGAACCCGGGTCCTCCTGCGTAGCACGCGCAATTCCTTTCCAAAGGGGCGGGGCCAGTTCCAATCATGGGCTGCACCCACACCCGTGGAGAGAGTTCGGACGGTGAAGAAGGGAATGGCCGGGCCGGGCCCAGAACGCCGAAAAAACTTTTCAGGAGATGCCGGATCCGGGACGCGAACCCGGGTCCTCCTGCGTAGCACGCGAACGCGTTACCATTCGGCCATCCGGTTGCCTGCGGAAAAATTATCTAGAAGTCAAAGCTCGTAAATCAAATAACTTTATGATTAAACTATTTTTCCTGCTACATCTTGAGAAAATTATAATATCAGTCCATTATTATTTAATGAGTGAATGACATGGTTAAATTGGTTAACTCTTTGTTTAGATAATAATCTTTGAAATCGTTTATTTTTATTGTAAGGAGTCTTTAGTTACATTCGTTAGTATCAAAACAAAAAAAATAGGTCAAACAGATTTGGCCGCGTAGAAATGCTTAGGCTTTCCATTCTGAAGAACGCGAGTTCGATTCTGGGATCCCAGAAATATAAATCTTGGAAATATTTATCATGGTGTCCGGCCGACCCGTCGATTTATCGAGAGATGTAGAAGGGCTTGTTTCGTCCCTTCACTTAATACTCTACCAAATGGAAAGTGGTTACATCTGTTACCAAAAATAAGTATCAAGAAAACTATAAATAGTTCAAGAAATCATCATAAAAACTATTTGCTGAAATTGTCCTAAATATTTTAAAAATGATACAATTAGTCATTCATTATGACTTATATAAATAAAATTTTATTTTCAATACCATCAAAAGACAAAATTCTAAACACGAAATTAAATTTTGATCTGAAGTCTATAACTAAATTCTAAACATTAAAATACCATATAATAACGAAATAAAATAGAAAAAAAATGATTACTAGAATAAAATGCGCAACTCAATTCTAATTAAATAATACTGTATGGTCAAAATATAAATATTGGACCTATTACTTTGGAACGATTATAGTTTGTCTGTTATTTGGAATGAATAACTATTCACAGAATTTTGAAATATAGAAAACCAGAAAAAGCAATACAGTATTAATAATATATATTACTATTTTTTACGCCCTTTTCCAATCAATGAAGATTATTAAGGGATTGGGCCAGTTCCAATCACGGGCTGTATCCATACCACTGTGATCCATACCCATTGAGGAGGGCCGGATGGAGACGGGTGGGCATCACCGGGCCATTTTTTCTAGGTTTTGCAATATATGCAATCCTACCGTGAATTCAAATTTAAAAAGAATTTATTACAATTAAATTTTTAAACTGAATTTGGTTATTAAAATATACTTTTATTTTTAATATGGATGGATTAAAGTTTCTTCAATTAAAGTTTAAATAATTCATCAAGAGAAGACATAGTGACGGTTTTAATTACCCTAAAATGTACTAAAATTGAATGACAGAATTCAAAGTAAATTAGCCATTATTTTATTTAAAATAAAAGAATATAAAGTAATTTAAAGTATAAAAAGAATAAATAAATAAAAACAGGAGGGAAACAAACTATTGTGGATGGCAAGTTGTCGAGAAAAAGTTATCAAGCGGCGTTAGCTGTCGATCAATGGATGGCGCTGGAAGCTGTTGTGAGGTTAGGTTCGGTTCCTGTCTTTTGGCACGTCCGTTTATAGCAATAGTCCGAGTGGACTGTCTCTTCGTTTGTGGCATCTGTAAAGCAACGAAACATTAGAATACAAATCCAAATCCAAACCAAATCTAATTTACTTATGGAGAAAGTTTCGCAAGTAACTATCTTACCTTTTTAGAAATTTAGATATTTCACTTAGTATACTTGTACAAAAAGTTCGAACGTTATTCGTTGTAAACGGTCATTACACTATCCGTGTGCTGCCATCTATCGTTAATTTAATGAAAGAAAACGTAAGCAAGAAATGAATTAGTTAATTTTATCAGTCAAGAACTCCGAATTTATAAGTAAAAGTTGGATAAAACAACTATACAGATTTTTATAATTGTTTATGTACAACAATTCGGCTATTGATTCCGAATACGCCCCGCTCCAAACACTTTTTTTTTTTCACTTCCTAACATCAAAACAACTAGTGAGATACAGTATCTTACTTAAATATTTCCCATCTGCGGCAAAATCCGTCAATTCCGCAAAAATTTGTTAATCAAATTCTGTACGAAATCGAGGACATTCACTTAGACTGCGGTTATGCGCAGTCGTAGAAAAAAGCTTTAGCTCTGCGCATGCGCAGCGATTAATTTGCGTGAAGCAAGCAATCGTTTGCCTTTCGTTTCGCGCGCATCGCTACTGCTCGCGGTGGCGTCACCCGGCATTTCCTTTTGACATTTATTTCATGCCTAATATATATAATAAGATTTTGTGTAACTTTTATTTAAAACAATTTATAATTCGAATTTAAATAATAAATAGCATCAATATGGATATTCCTACATCTCTTTTTACCGTCAGACTCCTCTTTGAGATCTTAGAGGGCTCAATAGTTTTTTTTCTTTTAAAGCATTAAATGGCAGCATTAAAAATTTTTTCATATTGATTTCAAAAACATGTTTAACTCATAGAGTTTTTGTGCAACGTTCATATCTTACAAAAATGTGACAAAATGTAAATCAATCATCATGAAATTACACTGAAATGATTTATATCAAAAATGATGTATTTGAATAGTTCAATTTCTCCATTATTGTTTTTGCTTGAATTTTGCCAAGAATATTGTTGGCCAAATTTTTACATCTTCCAGATTTTTCATGTCGTACAGTTCTGACCACACTGGTCAGAAATATCTAACAATATCGAGTTCTTTTCTAATACTTTATAGATTTTTTGCTTGATAAAATTTTTATTAAAGTTATACTGGTAGATATTTTTATCTTATTGATACTGTATTTTCAGTGTTTTAAGGGATATGTTTATTCAATTAGGACAAAAATGTCGAAAATCACATTTGAAATCTTCTAGCTCATTAGTTTGCTGCTGATGATGATTATACGTGATATAGCTCTGTTCGATTTGACTACACTGGTAGCACTAGTGTAGCTTTTTAGTGTATAGTTGGTGCATCGGTGTAGAATTATTTTCTAGTCAAAACGAATAAAGTAGTGTAGCAGCTCAAGATTAGCAAGATGGCAGTTATATCAACAATTGCTCGTTACTTTCTACACTGCTACACCGTGTCTCCAGTCAGTGTAGAATAGTGTAGAAATTTTACACTACACCGATAAATCGAATGCGTTAGTGTAGCTACACTGGCCAAATCGAATGTCTCAGTGCTACACCGTCTTAACGATTTGTAAATCTGGAGACCGGTATGAACGATCCGTCTCAACGACGGATCTGAACGATTGGTCTCAACGACAGATCTGACGATAAATCGTTCCGTGTGTGGAGTCCTACAATCGGTCTGACGATTCGGTAGTTTGACGACGGATCTGAGGATAGATCGTACCGTGTGTGTGGACCGTCAGATGATGACCGATCGAAACGATCTGTCGTTGTGATCGATTTCACGACAAATCGCTCCGTGTGTGGCGGCCTTTACACTAGTGTAACAGTGTAGTCAAATCGAACAGAGCTATTATGTTCGGCAATTAGGAATCCGTACAATAAAAATAACGTTAATAACTCAAAACAATATTAATATACGACACTGTACAATTCTAAAATAAATTCCACTGTATATCGAAAATGGCATAAAAAATTCATTTATTTAATTTATTCGCCTTATTTGAAATTAATTATTTGTAGAAACATATAACAATATAAATTTGGACTACAATTAGCTAAACTTAGTATATAGGTCAGTGGTTTTTAACCTTTTCAGAATCGCGGAACACTTATAATAATAATAAGTTTTGCGAAACAACAAAATCAATAACGATTATATAAGGTAACTCAATCTTCAAACTAACAAAAACAAGTATGCAGTTTTTAACAACTTTTATTAAAAATTAGAAACTTCGTACAGCGTCGATTATCCAAACTAATTTGGACCAAGAGTATTCGGATAAACGAATTTTTCGAATAATCGATCTGATAGAAAAATAAGAAAAAATACAATGTAAAAAATACAAAACAAATTTCAAATACATATGTTTTATTGTACTCGTTCAGCCTAAACTAGTATGCACTAATGCGTGACGTTTTCAAAGGAGTTTAGCTATCCTTGTTCCGTTCACATTTATGAGAATAAACAAGTTCGATAATTTGAACTTGTTTATATTGCGTAGTGTAAACAGGGTATAAGGGCTACGTAATTTTCAATTGTGATAGGCAAGAGGTCTTTGCTAATACTCGATACAAACTAAATTATAAAAACAACACATTCAACGGGCATTACAGAAACTTAGATTCTCCCATCCTACACATTGTTGGGTGAGAATATTGGCGGGACCTGTTGCGTATCACAATTGAAAATTACGTTCGGATAATCGACGGTCTACTATATATTTTATATTTCATAATTTTTAGAAACCATCAATCTTAATTCAGGGCCAACCCTAGGCGGTAGGTAAGGTAGGCGACTGCCTACGGCGGCAAAATTTGGGAGCGGCAAAAAAATAAACACAATCCATAGGGGCGGCATTTTTTGGGTTTGCCTAAGGCGGCAAAAACACTAGGGCCGGCTCTGCTTAATTACGCAAACGCAAAACAAACGTAAATAGGCTTGCAGTATCAAATTGTTATATGGCATTTTTTAACAAAAAATGGTGGCATCGATGCAAAATTGATTCAGTGCATTTGATTGCCACAATAAAGGCATTTTTCAAGATTTTTTTATTAAATTTAACACATTTTGGCCTCGCGCCCACATGTAATTCAGTCGGTATTAGGTATTTTAGGTACATGTATCAGTCGTTATTAGGTATTTTTGGCGAATCAGCAACAAAGGCTATATTGCGCCAGGAAGTGATAAATGTTTGTGTCAAGGTTCAGGGCCAGTTCCAACCACGGGCTGCCCCCACACCCGTGGAGGGGAGTCGGATGGTGAAGGACGGGGATCGCCGGGCCGGGCCCAGCATCCCGACAAACCCGGGACCAGACCCGGAATACGAACCCGGGTTCTCCTGCTTGGCACGCCAAATTATCAGTTGGTTAACTATTTAATTGCAGGAGTGACAACAAATAACTTCTATGAGACTGCGCCTATTATAACATTGAGATCATGTTCTAAAAAAATTGCATATTGAGTGAAACAATGTAAAATACTGTATTCTAAATTATTTAAGATAATATAGATTATATTTTAAGATAGTAAAACAGATAATTCATTGCCACAAAACGAAAACTTTAAAAAAATTAATGAATATTTGTCAAATTGATAAAAATTTTAAACAAAAATTTGTACAGTACTAACCTTTCTTTGTCTTTGGGAAATCTATACATTTTTTTATCAGATGAATTGTTGTTATTACAACCTTCAAACGAACAGTAATTTGATTTCTTTTTAAGTTTCATATTGTTAAACTTAAAATATATGATAGAAATTTTAGAGTAAATCTTTGATTTTACACGCTCGGTTTCTTCCGTCTATACCTCGTCCATCACCGGGCCGGACCCAGAACCCCGAAAAAAGTTTTCATGAGATGCCGGACCCGGAATGTCAACCCAGATCCCTGCGTGGTACGCCAACGCGTTACCAATAACAATATATGTTTTAATTGGCATCACCGGGCCGGACCCAGAACCCCGAAAAAACTTTTCATGAGATGCCGGACCCGGAATGCCAACCCAGATCCCTGCGTGGTACGCCAACGCGTTACCAATAACAATATATGTTTTAATTTCGATCTTGAAATAGCAACATAGTGTTATTAAATATATCATATAGAACGTATAATAAAGAGTTGAGTGCCATTGACGTGAAAAGACGTCAAGATGGCGGAACAAAGAATGTTAAAAAACAATGAAAAGCAATATAAATAAAATTCAATCCCGAATTATACAGTGGAGCTACCGTGGAGTAGTTTTTTTTGTGTTTATTGGGCAAAAATAGATGCCTCTGATAGTGGGTCCTAAATTTCTTTTTTAATTCCGTTCTAAATATAGAAAATGAGAATGGATTGTATTCGTAGAATTTGGATTATTTTTCATCGAATCTTATCAATTTTGCTTTCTATTCTATCATATTTTAGTAATCTTATTTGATTTTGGGGTGAGATAAATTTATTTTTGAAATTTTAAGCAAAATATTCGTAGAATTTGGATTATTTTTCATGATAGAAAATGTGAATGGATTGTTATTCATAGAATTTGGATTATTTTTCATCGAATCTTATTGATTCTGCTTTCTATTTTTGATTTTGGGATGAGATAAATTTATTTTTGAAATTTTAAGCAAAATATGGATTTTACTATGATGAACTGTAAAATTTATAAAATTGAAAAAATTTTGCTAATTATACGAAAATTTCGGTTAATTCTGTTAAAATATAGAATACTTTTACCAAAGCGAGTATATAATAAGCGAGACAGCTTTACGTTAGTGTCGCTGCTCTACAGCGCCACTTACTTGAAGCGGTTGGGGGGTGTTACTAGAATTTCATAACCCCATGGGCTGTGGGCCCACCGGGGAGATGAAACAGGATCCCATGGGCATGGGGCCCCCGCGGGCCCACCCGTGCAGTCGGGCCGTCGGGGGCACGGCGTCTGTGGGGTGCAGCCTCCATGGGCCCCCGTGCAATTACTACACATTTTAACTAATGCTTAATAAAATATATAGTAAATAAATTTTCAAGATAAGCTATTATTATACAATATGCTGTTATATAAAGTATTATAAGATTAGATCACAATAGTATATTTCCGCTCATTTATATGAGCGGAGAATTCCTAGTATATTATAATATATATTCAATTATGAAATTCTTAAAATACTAAAACTATTTACAAAATTCATAAACTATAATACAAGATTCACAAACTGTAAAATGCATTTCGATCTTTTTGACCCTCTCTAGTTACAGCAAGATGTGAACTTTTACAAAACTTTCATTGAATTAATTTTATGTCAATCTTTACTTGTATATCTCCAATTAAATTTGAAATTGCCATTCCTTCATAATAAAAACCAATATTTACATTTATTATTTAAAATTAATTTAATCTTCCTAAATATAAACCAAATTACCTCTATAATTATTGTTGTATGCTTTTATGTTTTCTTTATATATGTATATAAAGAAAACATAAAAGCATTCGCAGATGTAAAATCAATATACATATTTAAATATTTATATTCACTTACATCTGCGTATTTTAATAATAGAATTGAGAATAAATCAAATATTTTTACGAATAAATATGATTAATAAAATCAGTACACATAGCTCTCTGGAAAATCTAATCGTGAAGAAAAGGATGCAACAAGACTGCGTAAGATGTAAGCATTCGCAGATGTAAAATCAATATACATAATTAAATATTTATATTCACTTACATCTGCGTATTTTAATAAAAGAATTGAGAATAAATAAAATATTTTTACGAATAAATATGATTAATAAATCAGTACACATAGCTCTCTGGAAAATCTAATCGTGAAGAAAAGGATGCAACAAGACTGCTCGAAGCATTTTCGATCTTATTTATGCAATAACTAATATTTAATAAGTATTAAATCAAACAGAAGCACACATAATCGATATATTTTTAATAAAAAAACCTAAAAATTGATAGATTTTCCAGGGAATACATCTGAAATAAATGATATAAATTAAAAAGAGAAGCTGTAAAAGAATAAAAATTACACTGTTGTGAACCTGATTCCCAATTTTTAAATATTTAATTTATCTTTTGCATTCGTTGTATATTGTTAGCAACTTTTGAACTTTTAATATTTACGTGTGCTTCCTGAGAATCTCTACACAGTATTTTCTCTTAATATTTTGAATTTGCATCCTAAAACAATGAAAATATTAAAAGTACCAATCGATGTTAACGATGTGGAAACGATTGATAAAGAAAAATTTGAAAATTCGAAAGTGAAAGACGATTTCCCTGTTGTAAACATTCCTTGTTACGTAAACATGTATTGATACTGATGTTGTATGATATATATATTACAAATGTTTCTATAAAAATTTTTTCTCTAATACGCATATTAAAATTCTTATAAAAATTCTACATTATTAATAAAATCTTTCACATGTGAATTTTTCTCATAGTTTATAGAAGTAAAGTATTATAATATACTGAGTAAGAAAATCATGACTTATATTAAAATTTGTTAACAGAAAATTATTTTAAAAAATTATAATGTCTTATAAATAAAAAATAATAGGAAATAAATAAATAAATATTTCAATACACTTTTACCTTTGTTTTCTTATCTGTGATAGCGAGGTCTCGATTAACATTTTCTTCATAACGAGACGAAGGAACAGTTGTAGATATATTTCTATCATTAAATGATAGTTGTTGAGAATCTGAAATATTATCCGATTCTATTTTCGTTTTATCAGGTAATAGTCCAAAATTTATCCCCAGTTTTATCAGTTCGTTGTAATCACCAACCGCTTCAACCTTCCCCTAAAAAATGCATTATACTAATATTTGCATGTGCTTCCTGACTGTATAGAGATTCATAGCTAAGAATCTCTACACAGTATTTTCTCTTAATATTTCGAATTTGCAATTTAACTTATCTTTTGCATTCGTTGTATATTGTTAGCAACTTTTAACTTTTAATATTTACGTGTGCTTCCTGACTGCATAGAGATTCATAGCTAAGAATCTCTACACAGTATTTTCTCTTAATATTTCGAATTTGCATCCTAAAACAATTAAAATATTAAAAGTACCAATCAATGCTACAGATATGCAACGACTCAAAGAAAAATTCGAAAGTGAAGACCAACTTCACTCTTGTAAACATTCCGTGTTACGTAAACATGTATTGATACTGATATTGTATGATATATATATTACAAATGTTTCTATAAAAATTTTCTCTCTAATACACATATTAAAATTCTTATAAAAATTCTACAATATTAATAAAATCTTTCACATGTGAATTTTTTATTGATACTGATGTTGTATTATATATATATATATTTCATATATTTTATTATATATTATTTTTTTTATTTATTTTATGTTTGGGAGAGATGTTTATAGTATAGTATTCTTCTATAATAAACATTTTAGAAGTACAGAAAAATAATTGAATATTTTAAACTATGCCAAACACAATAAAATGTCGTTAAATATCCGTTGATTTTAGAGTGGTCGTATAAGATCCATTAATTTGAATTTTGAATAATTTTCATCAAATTTTTTTCTTTAGTAGCTCCAAAAGCTCTAGACATTGAACACAATAAAATGTCGTTAAATATCCGTTGACTTTAGAGTGGTCCTATAAGATCCATTAATTTCAATTTTGAATAATTTTCATCAAATTTTTTTCTTTAGTAGCTCCAAAAGCTCTAGATATTGATTTTCTTGAAAAGAAATAAAACAGATTAATATTAAAATTTCGTTACATTTAGGGTTCTATTTTTATTGACTCTATTTGGTATATAACTTTTTTAACACTATTGGAAAGAATACATTTTCAAATAAATGAGAAATAATAATATATAAATAAAAAATTTGGTGTCATCTATTCTATCCTGTCTGGAATGAAATTCCCAACTGTTTGATTTTTGTCACCAATATAATGGACCTCTATAATATCTCCAAATTTCATTTGATAGATTCTATGAAGTAACCAAATTTCAAACTGAAAGATATGAGTACATACATGGTTCATCAGCGTTTTATATATAGATATAGAAATATCAAATGAGACAAGATAATTTATAAAATATTATTAAACAATCTCAATATTTTGAGTATCGCATATAAATATTCAGATTATTGAAGATTTTTTTCTTATTTATTTATTTTTTATACATCATAACTGGAATAGTAATAACTGTTCTGCTTATTAATTTATTTGTTTAAAAACGAGCAAAAGTGCCAACGATCTCTAATGATTTTGTTGGAAAATCATTATTAAATATTTTTTCTCTATATAAATCTCCAATCATAGAGAATTTTTATATTTCTTGTATTTCAGAGTCCATGGTTTCGAAAAAATAATGCGAAAAAAAAAAAAACAGATTTTTGAAATTAGCGTTAAGTAACATCAACATCACGCCCATATACTTGTTAGAAAGACAGCAGCACTCAATGAAATGAAAAAAATAAAATTAAATGAGAGGAAAAACACTCAAATGCACCAATACCTCTCTATTTTATACATTATACCAGCTTCCATTACAGTCATTCATTTTTCCTACATATTCTCCTTTTATAAACAAGGCCACCCGTATTTTCCGGATATTCATCCACTTATCTCTTCTCTCATTCTCTGACCTTCCTCTCCCACTTTGACTCTCCACACATTCAACATATACTTGCTTGTTAATGCTTGTTAATGGTTGCTTTGTTAGTGATTCTTCATTCGTACCACTTGACCAAAACATATCAAATTTGACTTACTGCAACTATCACATTCCTTTTCGTTCCACCTTTCTTTTGTACTTCGTCATGAGAGATATAATCGTATCTCAATCACACTATATACCCTCTCAACTTTATCTCCATTACACTAAATCTCTTTCAAAACAAGTTTATCATGGGATCAGGACATAGCCTGTTGACCGTCGTCCTATATATTCAGTGGAGAACAGCGATCTTAACTTCCTCATGCTTCTCATCCCTTTGCAGGAGTGAGAAGCATGTGGAAGAGCTTTTTACGTCCTGTAATGGAAGCTGGTATAACTTATTACTCATATTCACTTATTACTCCATATGAGTGGAAACAAGAGACATCTGTTACCATACCATTCAGAAGCCTCCAAAACAGCAAGTGATTGGTTTCTCACGCATTCATCTGAATGAATATGAATATTTCCAGAAACATTTTAGAAATCATTTCCTATTACTGTAAAAAGTATAGTTGGTGACTAGCGTAGGTGTCTAAATACAAAAATTATTATAAGATATCAATCGATGTTTATTTAATATAATTTAATATAATTTATAACGAAAATAAAATTAAATTAAAGTTTATTAATTCTTAATCACTTAAAGTTAATAATAATTTGACTATTTTGATACCGCTTAATATAGCGTTTTTTGCAATTAAGTGGTATTTGCAAGAAAGTTATCAAGAAATAATGGCTTTTTCCGGAAAAGAGAGAATATATGCGCAAATTTTTCATGAACATGGAGTAAATTAATAATAAATGAAAAGTTTTATTAGTAAGAAATTTATTTAGAAAAAAATTAATTATAAAAATTTAAACACAATTCAATGAATTTTAAAGGAGCTCATTAAAACTTTATTTGAATGACTCGAGATAAAATAAGATAGTATTATTCATTTTTAATTAATAGAAATAATTTTAAAATAAGACAAAAATAGTAAAATAAAAAAAAATGTATATTCATATCATATACAAAAAAGTAATAAAATAATGCTTATTTTATAACCTACAATGAAAATTTCAAATTTTCTGTACGCATGGATTAATAAATAATAGTTTATTTAATTTTGGTCTCTATGGAAAAGGAACAAACATAGGTATTTTGATGGTTATGTAATAAGTTTTATTACAAAATAAAAATTTTTTGAATAAAATTCATATTTTAAGAGTCTGTTTAAGGATTTCTGAAAGAAAATGCTAAACAGTCAAATCATTGGGCACTTTAAATGATCAAGAATTAAAAAACTTTAATATTATTTTAATTTAATTATAAATTATATGGTTAAATATATATATAGCAGAGGTGACCAAATTGCGGCTCCCGAGCCACATGCGGCTCTTTGGTATCTTCAATGCGGCTCCAAATTGCGGCTCGCGAGCCACATGCGGATCTTTGGTATCTTCAATGCGGCTCCATATCACGAAAGTCAATAGTAAATATGAAGCAAATATTAATATAAGTTAAACAAATTACAGATAGATTATTTTTTTACTATTGTAAAAAGTATGCTGCATCTAGACGAAATAAATGCATCTGAAATAAGCAATTTTTGAAATTATTATTAAGATTACCCGAATTACTGAATTGACTATTTTCATTAATCCAGAAAGAAACTGCGGCTATTGAGTATTTGAAATTCTCTTATGTGGCTCGAACATGAAGTTTGGCCATCCCTGATATACAGTATAGATTGATATCTTATAATATTTTTTGTATTTAGAAATAGAACTATTTTGTTTATAATAATTGATGATAAATTCTGGTTTCTCTATACATAGGTATAGTTCGTTCCATAAAGTTTGTCACCCGCTTCGTAGGAGCTGAGCTTACCGGAAGTTGATCGGTTATAAAGTCTGTCAGTTCGAATCTGCATAGTGGAAGCTAAAAATGGACGTGTCCGTTCTGATAAAGAATAGGGGTGAGGTATACGAATGACATGGGTCGATTACAGTGCTCTGAACTGAAAAGACTAATCGCTCACTATTTCAAGCAAGGCAGACTTTCTAGTTATGAATTGAGTAAATAACACTCTGTAATATCATTTTTTAAATTTTGAATATTGGTAATTATGAGGATGATATTTACAGATTTACTTTTTTAAATTCTAATATGCTAATATAAATATACCGTATTTGTTTGCCGCCATAAACAGTATATATATATATATTTTATATATTCTAGTCGAGAATAAGAATGAAATTTTATTTGCATAAATGTGAATTTTTGAAGTTTAAATTGAAAAAAGATTTCATATCGAGAATAGCAGCAATATTTATGAATCATAATAACTAGTTTTTTAAGTAGTATATATATATTCAGAAAGAATTATTTGGATAAATCTGAAGCAAATGCATATTTATATATGACTAGTTCAAAATAAACATTTAATGATATAATTAATAAAGTATTTCATAAGAAATGATTTTTTAAAATGAAATTTTGTAAAAACTAAGATTAGCATTTACTGTATATCTTTACAAATCGAGTCCAATTGTTTTATAATGTTTTGGGTGAAAACAATAAAAATACAAAGCGAAAGATAGTTATAACTTTATTAAAATAAATAGAACATAATACGTAAATATAAGTAACAATTGAAATCTCTCATACTTTATACCGAACTTTCAGAAAGACATGGTAGAACATAAACTATAAGTTTGACTATCGAATACAAATATAAACTCTTATTAGAAAAATTAGCAGAAAACCAAAACAGATATAACACAAAATTCATTTTGACACTCACGTTCAATTTTTATATTTTCTTTTTTAAATCCGATGATTAAGTTGTCATGGAAACGAAACATATATCGTTTGGTTTTTATCATTTGGTCAATTAACGGATATTAAACACTTTATCAACGAGAATCGATTGGAATAGTTTTTAATTTTATTACAAACGCAGAAAGAAGTATACATTTTCAAATAAAACATCTTAACTTCTTTTTCAAATAATAAAATAAAATACTTCCCGTAGTCGCCATTATGCTTGGTACTTTAGCAACTTATCGCTTAATTACTCGTTTAGTTACGACTATATAATGCTGCATTTTGCGTAAATTAATAACAACATAAATTAAATTGTAAATAATAAATTGAAACTTTCCTAATAAATGCTCAAAATCAATTTTCGGAAAAAATGATTGAACACCTGTCATTAAGCCTACCTAACCCTGTTGCTTAGAAAAAATAAATGGAATCGTCTAAAGCTCCGCAAACTCGAATTCGCGCCTGTAATGATTAATCTCATTGGTTTGTAAGTATTGTAAGGAAGCCGAACATCTTCCGCTTAGGTACAAACTTTTTGGAATGAACTGTACATAAGTTTCGAAGTAATTAATTATTAATGAAATCACTAAAAAATCAAATATAAGCTTAGGCTACATAGAATTTATTTTGGCTCTGTGGGACAAACGGTGAGGGTACAAACAGAAATATTAAAAGGGCAAAAGGTGGAAACGATGTGCAATCAAATGCAAAAGAAAAAGTTCGAAAATTCGAAACTGGGGGCCAAACTTCCCACCGGTAACATTCTTTATAGTTTTATTTTAGAAAAATACGCTTCTCTGATATTTTGATCTAATATATCAAGTAGCTGATTAGCCCCATAAAAATGATTCTAAATTGTAAGTAAAAATACTAATACTCACCTCTTTCAATAAAATTATTTTAGTGGCAGCTTTTAAGAACTGGATTTGATGTGTAGCCAGTATCGTAACTTTTTCCTTTAAGAAATTCTTTATACCCCTATAAATACACTAAATTAATGTATTTCCATTTGAATAAACTCAACTATGAAGAAGTGACTACTTTTCAAATATATGTTTTGCTACAGGAGCGTCAACCGCACTAAGTGGATCATCTAGAATGAATATATCAGCATCGTGATATAAGGCCCTGGAATGGAGTATTATTTTGTAAATAATAATATAATTAAAGAAATAAACAAACTTTATTAATTGACATGCCTCGCTAGATTAATTCTTGATTTTTGACCACCACTCATTATTCTACCTTGTTCTCCAACAAGGGTAAGGTCTCCCTCTGGAAAGTCACTAATATCCTTGAATAGATAAATAAAATTTAAATTTTATCATGTAATTTATTTATTGGCGTAGCATTTTTAAATGAAATAAAGGATATATAATTAAAGAATTATTTTTATCTTTAAAGCTTTATGTCCTTCTCGAAAATTATTGAATAGCATACATTAAAATGCCTAAAATATGTGTCTGCCCGACTGCCACGTGTTAAAGCAGTTCCTTTAATACCTTGGACGTTACCATTCAATTTTTAGCGCTATACCACCAGATATTTCATTAGAGCTAGGACAACTGAATTCTCGGTGGTTCCACTAATTTATGTAAGTACTTCAAAAAAGGCCTCACAGTCTCAATATGCTTAGACTGAATTCTACTTGCTTCTAGAGCTTTTAAACCATAATCACCAAAGTTTTAAATGCAAAAGATGTCTTATTTATCGACGAAATCTATAGGTTAAATCGCAGCATTGAAGAAATCTTATATTCTTTAATCTTAACTAAGTCCGATGCATGATGGATTAAATGTTGCTGCCATCAGAGTATTTCTTATATAATTCTATAGAGTAAATTAAACATAACCTCGGCTAATCAGGTTAGCTCATGAAAATGCTTCAGTATTCCATTCTGAACAATCCGACTGCAGGATAAGCTTTCGTCTGTTTCCACTATTTGAATATATTTTTCATGAGGTCGGATCCGGCACGTCGATCTTCGTTCTTCACAATACATGTGGTTATTTTCGTAGGGGTGACAAGCCTCCAGAAAGAACTTTTCTCCCTGCAAAACAATGTCCCGCCACTTAGTCTATGCTAGTGCTTCTCAACCTTTTTTGGACCATGCCCCACCGAGTCGCTATTAAATCTTGTGTTGGGCCAAAAAATCAGTGACGGAATGAAAAAAAGTTAGTCAACGGTTAACATTAATATGTATATAGTTTAATTATTCGTCCAAATCATTATTTTATAACATTCGAAATAATGTTGAACGCTATGAAATAATAATTTGCACGAATAATTATACTACTACTATAAATTAATGATTTCCACGAATAATTGCTTTTTTCTATTCTGTCGGATTCAAATATTTATTAATTTATCTTATAACTAGTTAGCCCCTGATCACTATGTGCCCAAATACACCAAAAACGAAACATTTGTTTCTTATCTGTCAAAATTAAGATTTTTCATTTATTTAGCATCTGTTTCTCAAGGTGTGGGTCGCGACCCCATATAGGGTCGATTTGGGATCGCAGAAATTTTAACAAATGCTTTATTATTCGTATTCCTAGTTTATAATGCTTTTGCTTGTATTTTTCTCTAGACCAAACTTTGAAATTTTCTTTGCATGAAATTGAGTTTGGGATTTAGTTTTCTAAAAGACCCAATTAAAGATTCGAAGCGAGAAAAAATAGTAACGGCGAAACTTCTGGAGGTCGCAGATGCGCAGAAATATCGACTCCACACGCTTATTCCTTTATTATTCATGATATAAACGATTATGTATATCATTTATAGATTTACTTTTTAAATAATAATATATAAATGCCTTTGTATGAATTGTGAAATGCAATTATTTTTCATTAGTGCAAGCTCTATTTTTAAAATGCAAAAAAATATTTCGGAATAAAAAAATCGTAAAAGAAAAACAGAAGTAATGGTACCATAAATGAAAAATTAATTCAGTTACAAGAAATAATTCTTTAGATTTAGGGTAAACTTTAGTTGGGGCAGCTACTGTCAATCGAATCTACCGTTCGGTCGAAGTTTGTTTATTAGAACCTTTACTAAGTCTTTCGATAGCCGAAATAATCGTCGAAAATGATCCTGGTTAAGATCAAAAGCATCTAAACTTGGTTAAAATACTTGCTGCCTCTTTAAGCAATGTCTTTCTTCCGTTTCTAATGCTTCGATTAAACCTTCCTTGCCATTTTTTCCTTGTGCGTAGCGATCTCACATGCCCTACTCACGAGTGTTGACAACGCGAATTTCGAGAACGGAAAACACGCGAGTTGAAACTCCAGAATAGCAATTCTATTCTAAACGTGGGAGTTGATGTCACTGATACAGCCAACACGAGTGCGTTGTAACACGAATAACTCGAGAATAAGGCTCCAGATGTTAAATGTAAAAGGGAGCTGTTTATAATAATATAGATAAATCAGTGAAATAAAACGGAATTTTTCTGATTTAATAAAAAAAAATTCTGTCATCTAATTTACTAACTTGAAAAATAAAATTTATATACCAACAGACTGGCATGGGATTTAAATCATCTGAAATGTATTTTTATAAATATCATTTTGGACAAATGTCTAATAATAAAAGTTCCAGTTCTCGAGGAATTAATTATATGAAGAAGTAATTTTCGAGAGAATTTTGCGAATGAAATACTAATTAAACATATCTCAGATTTTTAAAACAAATATTTTTAAGATTAAGAATACTATCAATTCAGTCTTAATTAGAAGCAACACATTGAAGATCGTTGTCGGCCGGATGGCCACGTGGTAAAGCTTTGGCTTACCACTCTGGAGGAATCGGGTTCAAATCCGCGTCCCACACCTCCAGTTTTTCAGGAGGGGTC
>AYEL01016381.1:0-27149 GCA_000484575.1 Olivierus martensii
ATAGTTAATTATTATTTAATTTTACTGTAAGTTATTGATTAATAACAATGATAATACTGAATAATATTAAATTACTTTCCTTCGAAAAAAAATCAGGATTAAAGAGCTGAAACTTTTAAACTAATTGACAGGATTTCATGCAAATTCAATAGAGATGTTTTGGTGATTTTAACGCTTCATATTTATTCCCATTAGTTTCAATCATTTAAAAATGACGGACTATCAAATTATCTGAACTAATGGTTGGATTTTTTAATGAAATTAAGAGTTCGTGGCATCAAAAATAACCTTGGCATGATATATTTAACTGTATATTCAAAATTTAAAAAATAGCGGATGCTTATACTTCTGAGGTTTCCCTTAACGTTTGAACTACTTGATAGAAATTCATAGGTTATGAAATTGAGGACATTGGAGATGGAATCTTTTTTAATTTAGTCTCTTTAATTATTCTAAAATAGAAGGTATATAAAGAAAATGGGAGAGATGATGCTGCTTACATTTTTCACATAAACCTGCTTAGTTTGTACTTTAGGTGGACGAGTGATTCGAATTTTGAATATCTTTGGAAAAGGCATTTTAGCAATAAAGTGTTAAGCAAGTTAAGCACATTTTTTAAAATTTTATAGCCGTTGTCTCGGAAAAAATTTTTGTCCTATCTTCACTAAAACTTTTTATGCTCGTTTTAGCCCCTCGAATAAATTCCGGATTGGCTTATTGTTTAGTTGACCTCATGAAGAATGCTGCAAAGTTCATATTTTCAATAAAAATCAAGTTCAGTAAGTTCATATTTTCTCAGGAAAAATCCGAATTTGGTATAAATCCCCCATACATGCTAACTGATACCATTTCATGTGTGAACAGATAGATGAAGGATAAGGATCTCAGTTCCTCAAGCTTATAATGAGTTCTAGAATGTCCTCAAAATAGGAAGTGGCATAAAATTGATTTCTAAAAAAAAACGGGATTTGTAGAGAAAATTTTGGATCATATTATTATACATTAAACGTAAAACATTTGGAAAATATTATGTATTATAATCCATTTATTTCTTCTATAAAATCTAAATTTATATTTCATGCTTATTAATGAACCTTATTTTTATTTTTCTATCTATGAGTTAATATCAGCAAAATTAGATGCTTAGTAATATTTATTATAAAATTGTTTCTTTCGAAACACATTTCAGATGTTGGTATATATATAATATCAGATAGTATAGATAAAATTTCAGATATTGATATCTAGATTAATCAAATAAATCTGTTTGTACTGTATTTTAAAATTCTTTATAATATGGGGAAAAAAATCCGAATAGCTTTTTCAATAAATCTATTGTGGAATTAAATTATTCAATCGATTTCATCAATTACATCGATTTCAGAATTAGGAATTTCATTTCTCAATATCTTTTGATTACGATTGATTTTTAATAATTTTTTTACGCCCTTAAGTTATCAGGATGTGTTTTGAGTTGTTGCGAGATTTCATTTAATTAAATGGGTATTAAAATCTTGATATATTCATTTCTTTTTTTCAAATTTAAGGCTAACTTCTGATGCCCTCCCTGGCAATTCCCTGGTGTGAACCTCTAATTTTCAATCATTTAAAAATGGTGGATATTCAAACTGCCGAGACTCTTTTCTCTGATACTCTTTTCCAGAGTATCAAGATTAAAGCGGAACTAACTTCGTTGAGTTATGTTGAAGAGTTTTGTAAATTTCTTAAAACTTTATTCCTCTACAAATCTTTTGAAATTTATTATGCTAAATATCTTATAATACATTTTGAGATTTATATTTAGCATAATAAATTTAATATTTGCTCATTAAATACATTTATTTTGTCTTAGTTAAAAATTTATTGAGTAGCTTATATATAAAGTGCATCAGATAACAGTTTTACAATATTACCAATTAAATTCATACGAAATTTTAACATAATAGCTCTAAAAAAAAATAGAAAAAATTTATAAGAGGAATGATTTTATTGAAGTGTCTCGTATTAGATGGGAATCTTTACAATTATCAACATAGATATTCAAATAACTTTTCATTATATATTTTTGACTATAAAATGATAAATGCATATCCCCTTTCGTGTTCTCGATAATGAAATTATACAGTAATTCTAGACATTCATTTAAATGGAAATCTATTATATATTTTGTAGATATGTTTTCATTTGAATGCCAAAAGTTATAAATTTCCTTTGACTTGTAATGAGAGAAGCTACTAGAAATTTTTACTAGAAAGGAAGCACATTAAGAATATAACTCCGACTTATAACACTATGCCTATAGGTTTCTGGTTCCAGAACATCGTTTAAGTTAAAATCGCGATTTTTAGGAACCTAATCCCAACGCTAAACGAGAATTTATTATAGAATATTCCATGATGATGTCATAAGAAATCTATTATTTTACATAGCCCAAAGGAAAGCTCAAGGGAATATATATATCGCAAATAACGTATTAAATCTTTTTCTTCATAATGGATTTCTGTATGCACGTTTTATTATTTCTGAAATTTCTGAGAGGCATTGTAAATTAATTTTATTCGAAACTTTTGAAATAAATGGATATTTATGTAAGTTCAAATCTTTCATTAATATCTGACACTTCGAACTTCTAACCCATTTTAATCAGACGACACAAACGAATATTTATGTCATCTATTGGAATGTCAAAAGATTCTTTTACTGTAGAAGAAAATTACAATTGAAAGTATGTTGTAGGAATAAATGAAAAAGTAAGAATTCTTAACTTCGGTTATTACTCCCATCATTAAACAAATTATAGTAAAAATTTAGTTCATCAAATTTTAAGAACTATATCGCTATATAACTGTATTTATAAGTAAGAATTAGATATTGAATACAAAGCATTAGACTTTACTCTTGCTTAAAGCATATTATGTATTATAATCGCTATTCTAAAGATTTGAAATTATATTACTATATATTAAATAAAACAAACGGTTGATTTGTTTTTCTTTTTTTTTTGTGAAACAGTTTTTCCGATATTAGTAAAATTTTTTGAATTTTTGAAATATTTATATATGAAACTAGCTGGTGCATGGCGTAAAACACACCATAAAAAATATGAAAGAATATGAACGGAATGGTTGAATGTCAACTATCCATTCACATCATTTTTTATATATTCTTGGAATAAGCAATCAATATTTAAGAATAAACATTTCCTTTTTTCTTGTTCTATGCAAACAGAACATTCATTTTTGCACATCAATACAAATTCTGTTTAAAGATTATTTAGCCAATCCTCATCTAAGGAAAAAAATATATATATTTTTTAATTCAGGCCCGAATCTCATCTAGGCAGCTCAATAATAACCCACTGATATAATTTAATAGATTAGTTAATATTTATTACTATTTCCAATTATAGTTATTACTATTACAGGAGAAACATAATTTTGAAGTTGATAATTTTAACTATTTTTTATAAATACACATAAAATAAAATAATTTCAGAGTTATTGAAATACATTTGCAAATGTGTATATTAGTTAATATTTATTACTATTTCCAATTATAGTTATTACTATTACAGGAGAAACATAATTTTGAAGTTGATAATTTTAACTAAATACACATAAAATAAAATAATTTCAGAGTTATTGAAATACATTTGCAAATGTGTATTTGTAAAACAGACATTAAATAAACCGCCATCTATACATATTTATATTTGTAAATTCATACAAACTTTTACTTTATATAAATTTGTTAATTATATTACTAGATTTATATTTAATAAATGTACCAGTGCCTCTTCAGCCGTAAATTAATAATTTCATTAATAATTTACGTTTCCACTTCCCGGGACAGGGACCCAGAGGTTGGATTTTGGGAAGCATGTGTTTATGTTATGTAATTATGTTATGTAAGTGAAAAATGATTGATAATTTAAGAATTGTATGCGACGATTGACACAATGTTCAGATTTGTGAGTAACCGTGAGGGATGTTGTTATTCAGTGTTGTAATAATATAGTATCAGTTAACTTAATTAAGCACTAACTTAACTTAAATAAGAATTATAAGAAGTAATTATATTTATGAATGTAATAAAGGATTTCTTCTCCACTAACTTAACTAACTTAAATAAGAATTATAAGAAGTAATTATATTTATGAATGTAATAAAGGATTTCTTCTGGGAGAGCTACGGTGATCGGTCCTTATAATATTTAAACTACGAGCTGCCGGTCGACTCTTATAAAATTTAATCTACGAGCCGTCCCCTTTACAGCACATCTAACGAAGGGATTTCTTCTGGGAGGGCTAGGGTGATCGGCCCTTATAATATTTAAACTACGAGCCGCCGGTCGACTCTTATAAATTTAATCTACGAACCGTCCCCTTACAACACATCTAACGAAGGGATTTCTTCTGGGAAAGCTAGGGTGATCGGCCCTTATAATATTTAAACTACGAGCAGCCGATCGACTCTTATAAATTTAATCTATGAGCCGTCCCCTTACAATATCTAATCTAGTCACTTTGACATGGGGAAATTTTATGTAATTTAGTGATTATTCTATTTACATTACTGTTCTTATGAAACTACTTATACTAACTGTAATTATATAATTATGTTACACTACTGTAATATCATTACTGTTCTTATGAAACTACTTATAATAACTATAATTATATAATTATGTTACACTACTGTAATATTACTATAACTATGTTTATAAAAATTATGTTATTATTTAGAAATAAAGATAATAAATTAAAATGAAATTATCATAAAGGATACGAAATCGATTCTAAATCGAATAGATTATGAATTTTTGAAGCGCTTTAAATGTTTGTTTCTTCTTCCTTGAACTTTTGTAAAATATATTCTCCATTTGTGCTATTGTTGAAATGATGGCAATGGATCTTTGTGTTTAGAAATATCCTACATTATTCTTTTCTTAAATATTCTAAAAAAAAGTGAGATTTAAAGAATGTTTCTCTATATGAACTTCTTCAGAAAATGAGATTTACATACATTAGATGTGTTGTGTTTAGGAAATATTCTACATTATTCTTTTTTTAAATATTCTAAGAGAAAAGTGATATTTAAAGAATGTTTCTCTATATGAACTTCTTCAGAAAGTGAGATTTATATTCTATTATACAATAATGAGATTTACCGGTATAATCTATTATACTATAATAATTCAAGAAAAATTAACTAAAATCGGGAATCGTTTGATTTTGGTAAATAAATAAATATTACTTACTAAATATTTCTTAAAATGTTTTTAATAATCCTTCTTTTCGTTAAAAGATTTTCATTATTATTATATCCTATATTGTTGTAGAAATATATAAATCATTGTTGAATCTTTAGAATTGTTAATCTAAAGTTATATACAGTATTAATTTTATTTTAAGCTGATACAATTTTTAACGAAGATTTAATAACTAAACAAAAATAATTCGGAAGTTTTTTAATCCTTTTAATTCTATATTTTTTCTAAGGATTTACAATAAGAATTCGTTCAAGTTTCCGTTGTTTATCGATTATGAAAATTGCTAAACTTATTATTTTTTAAATTATATTGATTCCTTCTTAAACTACTGTATATTGTAATCAATATAAAATTTTAAATAGAACATCTACTTGATCTTCAGAAATAAAATGCATATGCTATATTACAAATAGCTTGCTTCAGAATTCGAACATATCAATTTAATTAAATTAAAAATTAGATAATCTTGTTTAAATATGCTGTAAAAATTTTATTGTACGATTCTTTTAGGAAGAATCATGCTTTCAATATACGAAAAAATAAAAATTTCATAAAATAAATGAAAATTTTCCACATAGCCGAACACAAAATGTCTCAAAAATTGTCTCGATGAAAAAACAAAAAGGAACCTCCTTATTAAAACGTATATTGATAAAGAACTTATGCTTTCCAATTAAATTTAACCTCTTTAGAATGAATTAAATTTGAAATATTACCTTGAAGTTTGTTTTCTTTAAAAATTTCGAAATAACAAAAATTACAGAAGTGTTTTTCAAAAAATTACTTAAATAAAAATGAAAATTTCAGAATTACTAGTAAATTCTAAAAAATATGCAAAAGAATTGAAGTATTCTTAAATTCTACGAACAACTTACTCTTTCGAAGCACATCAAGAATTAAGCAATGTATATTGTTTGTTTCGTCAACAATGTTATTTGCACGAAATATCATTCGTTCAAAATTTTAAATTGCTATTAGATACAAACGATCTTTATTTTGGAGATTTCAGTTTTATATGAATATATGTTTAAAATTTCTAACAATTTGTGTTTTAATCGAAAAAAATCATAAGAATATTTTAATGTATAGTATTAGAAATTTATCATAAGTATGCTTTCTTCTGTACAGTAGCGCTTCAATGAACAAATTTTATTTTCATCCTAAAAAAATTAAAGAAAATCAACGAACTAATCAATCAATTATCACTGCCATGGGAATTATAGTTATGGAGACGTCTGGTGAATGTCTTGTAAATATAAAATTTAAAGGAAAAACATTTTTTTTGCTTAATTCCTTCTTAATTCGTTAATAGTAAATAGCAAATCATATTATTGATTATATGGAAAATATATATTTAAAAATCTGAATTTAAACAATCACCGAATTAATGCACCAATATGGCACAAATGCAAATTTCATTAACAAACTTTTGTAAAAATGCATAAAATCATGCAGGAATAAATCATAAAATGAACATCTGCTGCCAAATAAGTGATAGGGCTAATACTTTATTGTAATTATATGTAGTTTACATTGTTTTATAGTCAAAAAATCATTATCGAAACTATAAATCTCTCTAATGGTTTCTTTACTTTTATATGGTTTCATAAGGGAAAAGCGCTATTTCAAATTTTGTTAAATATAAGTTCGCATAATTATAATTAATGGCGAAAATTATCTTATTTCCTTATAAATTCACTACCTTTCCTTATAACAACAGTGAAAATCAGTTGACAGAATAAGAAAACAAATTCCTTACCTGAATTTTGCTTGAATTAAAAATAAATTGGGCTCTGTATCGCTTTTCGTGAGAGATTTGTTGAATTTTCCACCAACAATAGATTTATTGTATAAATATTTCAACACGTTCAAAATTTTAAATTGCTATTAGATACAAACGATCTTTATTTTGGAGATTTCAGTTTTATATGAATATATGTTTAAAATTTCTAACAATTTGTGTTTTAATCGAAAAAAATCATAAGAATATTTTAATGTATAGTATTAGAAATTTATCATAAGTATGCTTTCTTCTGTACAGTAGCGCTTCAATGAACAAATTTTATTTTCATCCTAAAAAAATTAAAGAAAATCAACGAACTAATCAATCAATTATCACTGCCATGGGAATTATAGTTATGGAGACGTCTGGTGAATGTCTTGTAAATATAAAATTTAAAGGAAAAACATTTTTTTTGCTTAATTCCTTCTTAATTCGTTAATAGTAAATAGCAAATCATATTATTGATTATATGGAAAATATATATTTAAAAATCTGAATTTAAACAATCACCGAATTAATGCACCAATATGGCACAAATGCAAATTTCATTAATAAACTTTTGTAAAAATGCATAAAATCATGCAGGAATAAATCATAAAATGAGCATCTGCTGCCAAATAAGTGATAGGGCTAATACTTTATTGTAATTATATGTAGTTCACATTGTTTTATAATCAAAAAATCATTATCGAAACTATAAATCTCTCTAATGGTTTCTTTACTTTTATATGGTTTCATAAGGGAAAAGCGCTATTTCAAATTTTGTTAAATATAAGTTCGCATAATTATAATTAATGGCGAAAATTATCTTATTTCCTTATAAATTCACTACCTTTCCTTATAACAACAGTGAAAATCAGTTGACAGAATAAGAAAACAAATTCCTTACCTGAATTTTGCTTGAATTAAAAATAAATTGGGCTCTGTATCGCTTTTCGTGAGAGATTTGTTGAATTTTCCACCAACAATAGATTTATTGTATAAATATTTCAACAATGAATTCTCTTGGATATTGTTATCAATATCATATTTCAAAATATTTTTTTAATTTATGATTTTTTTCATTAATAATATATTCAAGGCACAATTTTTAATCAAATCTGTATATTTCTTATTCTAACACGAATTTATTGTCCTTCCATTATAGCATTTCTTTTTCTGTCTTAAATTTATTGGATTTGATCTTTCAATCCTAATGTTTTTTTTTCGTGTAGTGTTATTAAAAGAACAACGAAAATTACATTTAAATGATCTAAGAAGTGTATTTCGTAGAGATGAATATTTTCGGATCCAAAATCAAATAAATGCAGTTAACATATGTCCAGGGGCGCCGAGAGAAATCTCGGGGGTACGAACCAGGTTTTGGGGCCCCTATATATATATATACAGTAAATATATATTATATTTTTATGCAATTTGAGAAAACTGAGGTTCGACGAATTTTATTTTTTAATTATATTTTTGAAGAATATCTTTAAAATATCGATTTTTTATGAAGAATAACGTCATAGGCTCATGAACTAACTTTGGGAAACGTCCCCAAATTTTTAAAAAATTTTTCTTTTCTCATTGGTTATAACGAAAAAATTTTCCCGTCCCATTCTTTGCGTTATAAACGTATTCCACTATGTAAATCCCATTCCTCTAAAAAATTTGTTGTGGGCCCTGTCGATCTGTCATCCCTTCTCTGTTTAAATGAAATCCTTACGTCTAATTATCAAGATTAATTTTTTTTTAACAGTTTAGAATACAAAGATTTTTCTTTGTCTTACATTTTTATAATATAGTTTCAATTCTATATACATATATCTTATAATGCGCAGTTACTTAATTTAAAAAAATTAAAAAAATTCTTATTGTTAGGAAGCGGCCCGGGCCCATCAATCTTCTACGGGCTGGGGAATTTGTCCCCTCTTCCCCCCGTCTCGGCACCACTGCATATGTCAGTTGAATGATCGTATTCAACTGTCATGTTTATATACAATTTAAATATTTAATATTTCATATTATGAATTTTATTCAAAAAACTTCTTACATAAACCAGTGTTATTGTCTACATGTATTGTTGATTCGTTAATATTTAGGTATTTTGCAATTCCAAATGATAGCAACAAGAAATAGAAAATTGGTAAATCTGTTGACTGTAAATGAGATGTTTTTATTATCCATAACCGATCTACTAAATGCACTAAATAGTTTGATAACTTAAATCGAAAATTAAATAGTTTAATTTAACTGACGATATTTCTATTCATCCACATTACATTTAGAACTTACAGTTAGTATTTAATTTACTGAAAAAATGATTTGCGTAAGATATTTTCAATTATAATAATAAGCAGTTCAAGAAAAAATTTAAATTGCCTAGTTTCCGAAGGTGTCATTTATTTTTCAGTTATTTAGCATTTGGAATCCATTGATCCATTGATTTTCAATTTTAATGTTGATTTAACCATCATTGATGTCACGATGACTGTATATTCCCTATTCACTGTATTCAACTTAATATTAAAAATATATATATCAAAGAATGGACAAAATTTAAAATAATTCCGGTAATTTAGTGATTTAATGCTAATTTTACCGTTTCTTTGGTAAAATATTTTTAAAGATTGTTTATTTCGCTAGAGTAAACTTCATCAGCATTTACCAATTATTACACTATTACATTACTACACTAACTATACAATATTATATTAACTATTACACTATTACAGAAATAGATCAACTATTGCCAACTTATTATAATTTACTGAATGCATACATAATAATTTTGAATCAAATAAGAAAATTTTAACTGCATTTCATTTATTCATTTTTTATTCATTTATTTATTTATCAGAAAAACGCAACAAATGAGAATTTAAAATATATAAAGTCCGACTAGCTGCTGACATGTCAGCGCTCACTATATTTGCACTGTGGCTCACGAAATTTTTTGTAACCCATCATTTTTATATATATTTTTCCTTTTATATTTTATTATCCTTTTTCTCATCGGAAAGTATATAAATTTTGTAGACCTTTATAATTAACATTAATAATTTGTTTTACTAGAACATCGGGGAAGTCCGAAGCGTTCGATACACTAACAGTAAATTATATATAAGTTTGTAATTATGAACCATGTGGTTTTGATTAAGATTACTGTGGGAGATTTCCAAATTCGATCCAGCCAATTTCATCAGGCAATTTCCGGTTTTGATGTGTTCACTGATGATTCAGTTAATTCAGAATACCTTCGGTGATCTGCACATACCCAGGGGAAGAGAGAAGGCAAATATGACAAAGAGTATGAAGAAATGAAGTTTGAAGGAAGGCAGAGGTTAATATCAACAAAACTGATTTGGAAATTCCTTTTAATTATTCCACTTATCAGGTGAGAAGGAAAGAACATGACACCACAAATCAGAACTATAGGCGCGGCCGGATGGTCGATTGGTAACGCTGTCGGAGTGCCACGCAGGAGGACCTGGGTTCGCGTCCCGGGTCTGGTCCCAGATTTTTTTCGGTGATCTCGTGCCACGGAGGACCTGGGTTCGCGTCCCGGGTCTGGTCCCAGATTTTTTTCGGGGATCCCTATCCTTCACCATCCTTCACCATCCGGCCTCTCTCCGCGGGTTTGGATGCAGCCCGTGGTTGGAACTCGCCCCCTCCTTAGTAATCTCCCTGATTGGAAAGGGGGCATAAAATATGCAAAAAAAAATCAAAACTATAGTTAGAATTTAGTTCTCCCATATAAAAACTCACCGATAGAGGGACATGACACTTTTTCTCTCTCTTTTCTCTTTAGAAATTCATCAAGCGTCAAGAACAACCCGAGGAATCCCCTACAAAGAAGAGGACGAAGGACGTCCAACCGTACAACAAAATCGAGATTCATCGAGGTGCTCTCAAAATAAATGAGTTTGCAGACATTGAGACTTTCGTTTCGGAATTAAAACGAAAAAAAGCAAAGAGGAATAGAAATGAAATTAATGTTTATATCAGAGGTTGGATTTCTCTTCACTTGTATTTCGACATTGTTAACGCGCGGCTTATTATCATTAATTATTCTATTTATTATTTCTTAATTTTCAATATATATATATATATATATGATGAAATAAATTAATTATAATCTTAAAAGTTAGTCTGTATACAGTGATCTGTATTACTTCTAGAAAAGATTAAAGAAAAATATAAAAATTCCAAATTTAAAGTTCATAGAAATTTAAATAAAATATCATACTTAATGATTTATGACAGAACAAAATTTTAATTTATAAACCAATAGAATTTTATTATTTCAATTCCGAATACATATTATTTTGGAAACAAATTATTTTATAAAATTTTTATCATTTGGTTTTTCTGAAAATTAAAAATTATTTTTAATATTATTATTTTAAGCTTAAATTTTATTCATATAAGCATTATATTTTCTATTTAAAAATTCATAATGTATAGGATAAATTAATTTATTTACTGATTTTATATATAAGGAATACAGTTATAATTTAAAATTTTTTACTTTTTTTAGAATAAGGAATCAACAGATTAAAAAATTATTAATTTTAAACCGTATTTTAAAAAACTGGTGAAAAGGTAAGAACAAATTTTAATTTAAAAGAAATATTTGCAGTAAAAATTGAATTTCTTGTAAAAATCACATCTGTTCAGATCTGTTTATATTAAAATTATATGAAGATCCTGTAATGGACTCTTGTAGAACCGTTTGTCTACTTGTCTAAGTTACGATGAAGTTTGAGGCATTAAGTGCGTAACTAAACAGAATGCAATATTTTCTCTACAGTTTGTTTTATTTTTAATATAATTAAAGAAAAATGAAGAATGATAATATATTTGAAACATTGCCCTTTCACCTTTAATCGTATTTTTAGTGATCAATGATGAGAAAGACAGAAATTTAATATTCTTGGGTATGAGTGCAGTCTAAAAGCTGACATCCTGCCATTGGACGAGACTCCTTTGATGTCACTAACTGCTATAACTTTAATAATAATAAAAAAATACAATTTTAATGATGCGAGAAGAGTTTCGTCCAATGAAAAGCTAGAAGTTACAGACTATAATTTTTTTCTATTCTTTTTTGATTTTTGAATATTTGCTAAAAATGCGATATCAATATGATACAAATACCATTGCATTGTGGTTATTTTATATTATTTCATAAGTGAAATTGAAAGAATACAATCGCGATTGCAAGCCCTGCAACTAATATGCAATTCGAAAATATTCTCCTTGAAGTTTTCTGATCTTTGCTCTATTTTCTGGAAAATTTATTTTATTCAAACAGTTGAATATTATTTACTTTTACTTAATATCTGAAAAATAATTAAAATAATCTTGATATTTTTAAAAAATAAACTATAATTTTTTAATTTCAATAAATACAGCATATAAGCGTTTTTAAGGTGTAGATAAGTTTTATCTGATGTATTTCTCATCTTTTTACAGCCATATAGCTCATATTTATTTATCAGCTGCTTCATAAAAAAAGAAAACTTAAAAAAAAAAATTTTTTTGCTGAAAACAGATCATAGTTAATAAACTGTTTAATTTTGAAAATTTACATTAATTCTTCCTTAACTTCTGTCATTAAAAGTAAATTTTATTAACAATAAAAATGTCTGTATAAAAAGAATCGAATGCCTTTTATTGCGAAATGCAATGTTTAATTTTTCTCCTATTTTGAGTTTTTTTAATTTTTAATCCTTTTTTTTTCATTTTTTTAACTTTATGAGTTATCTGTAGATATAAGTTACATCCATGACTAATCATACGTCAAAACATCTTGTATTTGTCATGTTCTGACATATATTCCTTGTAAGTGAACTACTATATACAATTTTAAAAAATTATTATTTTTTTTACTTAGATTGATTTCATTATACTTACTGATTTTACATCATTCCTTGTAAAACGAAATTCACTACCGAATCACGGCTTAAAATGTTTTTCTTCCAATGAGTCATCTGTATCCAAGAAATGTTTTCCAGATGTTTATCGACTGAATCGGGTATAGGTCTCTCTTCTAAATCCTTAATTAGACAAGCACTCAAATACCACAGCCACATAACATTACTGTACGGCCAAAATATACTCCAATCATTTCTAAATAGTAAATAAATAAATAAAATTGGCTGTGTGTAAATTTATCAAAATATCATTTTTATAAATTTATTATAAAATTAATCTGCAACATAAACAATATTTCAATAAGCAAGGCGAACGAATAGCATTTTTATAACAGAATAGTTTAGTACAGTAATTTGGTCTCAGATTAATGAAGTGCATTTCAGTTTCTTTCTTTAAATAATACTTTAATATTCTATTTTATATCTTAGGATTGTAAAAATGAGCTGCAATAAATTGTAACGAATATAGAATTATGTGCTATTTTTGGGTTCTGGTTAACTTACATCATCAATTGTCGGTAATTGCTTATAAAAATAAAAATGTTATCTTTCGATCCTTCAAATTATTTTAGTAAAAAAATAGCATATTAAAAAAAACGAAAAACTATATGGAATTTGCAATATTTATTGATTTATCTCTGTTTTTCATGTTTAATAATTCAATTTTAACTTTAACGTTAACCAGTAATTGCAGAGATACTATTAATTTTATTCTTTATTTTTTTATTTCGGATATAAATTTATAACTAGATAAGCGAAATTATATATATTTTAATAAACAACTATATATATATATAGTCGTTTATTAAAAATTCATAAATTAAATTGAAATGCCGAATTTATGAATTTTAATTAAAAGAAATAACATTTCCTAAAGTACGTATCAAAATGTAATTTTTATAAATACTTTTTCTTAAATAGTTTCTCTGACAAACATACTATTGAAATTTTAATAAACTTACTGATTATATTGACGCATTTTTCTGTAAATTTTATGTTCCGTTTGGAGTCTGTCAAAAGGATGACAGGAGAGATCGCGATATATAACTTTATTACCTACAATAAAACAAATATGATTATATAATTTTTCAATAATATTGCTTAATTCGATATTAGTTATCTATACATCAAACATACCGTAGTTTAAACGGCTAAAGGTATAATCAATAATGGTTGCAAGAACACCGTGAGTAAGAACGGTTATGGTACGACCATCCACTCGGAAAGAAATGGAAGGTTGAACTGTCTTTTTGATTAAAACGTTACCCAAATGTAAATCCCGATGCTCGAACTTTACTTCTAGTTCAGCTGCAGCGATGCTGCAAGCCACTTGTTGCAAAATGCTACTGGCCTGTTCTGCTCGAAGTTCCTACAATTAAATTTTACATAATCTTAATTTGAAAGTTTTTTTATAATTAAACATTCGTATAAAAATGATTTTTACTATATTAACTTAGAAATAAGTTACCAAACTGAATTTGTAAAATAAAATAATATAATTGGCATTTATTAAAATATTGTACTAGTAAATTTACAATGCAGTCTTACTGTCGTTGTTTTCTGAAATAAAAATAAAAATTTAGTTTTAAATTGCTATTCTTTTGAATTAATTGTTTTGAATTCATAAGAAAAAATATCACAAATCATTGATTTGATTTTACTTACAGTCTTACTGTCGCTGTTTTCTGAAAGAAAAATAAAAATTTAGTTTTAAATTGCTGTTCTTATGAATTAATTGTTTTGAATTCATAAGAAAAAATATCACAAATCATTGATTTGATTTTACTACAAAATTTTAACTTTGAAAACAAATTATTTTCATTTTTGAGAAAATAATTTTTGAGATGATTTCCAAAGCATATTAGATAGAGATTAGGTAAAAACTGAATAATATGAAAATATATCGGAAATAGATTTCTTTAATTGAGTTTTAAAAAGATAGAGGGCTTACAAATGGTTAAAAGTATAATGGAAAATTCAGGACATCGAAAATTAGTGATGAACATCCTTATTAGTTATATGTAAAGTGTAAAATAAAAAAATAAAAATCTGGTCCCGTTTTTTTTGTCAGCTCAAAGAAGGCTTACAAATGGTTAAAATTCAGGACATCGAAAATTAGTGATGAACATCCTTATTACTTATATGTAAAGTGTAAAATAAAAAAATAAAAATCTGGTCCCGTTTTTTTTGTCAGCTCACTATTTAATAATAATAGAAATTATATGATCTTATTATTAATTTGTTCAAGCTTTTTTATTGTTTAATAAAAGTATAAAAATATGAAATTAGAATCTCTAAAGATGAAAGAGATCCTTCATCTCTAGAGATTCTGCATAGCCTTTTTATCCATGTATACTACAATAATGCAATTTATATAAACTAAATCATAAACTAAAAATTATTTTTGTATATGATAATTTATAAAATGCACATGCAAGAGATCCTTCATCTCTAGAGATTCTGCGTAGCCTTCTTATCCATGTATACTACAATAATGCAATTTATATCAACTAAATCATAAACTAAAAATTATTTTTGTATATGATAATTTATAAAATGCACATGCAGGTGATTTATAAATTACATTATATTGCTTTCAAAATAATCTACTTATGAAATATTTTAAGAGATTTGGTGAGGCAAACAATGATTCCTTTCATTTCGATCACTGACTACTTTCTATCAATATAATTTAGCTATGTCTTTTTTGCTTTAAGTAATTATATATTCTTTGGTAATATCAGTTCCAATATTGCAGAAATGCTGCATTTGGTTCACTTTTCATTGGAGTCTTTGACCAAGTCATCAAATCTCATCTTGTTTATATACACTAAATATATATCAAACAGATATTATATTTGGAAAATCCAATATCTCTACTCTACTCTATAATGAATCAAAATTTTGGATTTTAATAGAGAATTCTCACTAGTTTGGAATTAAAATAAGTTTTATTGGCATGTTTTTCATGATATTACTTATAATAAAAAATTATATTAATTGATTATATTCATTATATTACATTCTATTGCTATTAAGATTAAAATAAAAACAAATATTTCTTATAGTTGGATAATAGATCATAAATAAAAATTTTAAGATAATTAAAAGTGTTATGTGATTAAAACAAGAAATAGTTTATAAAAGTTTTTTTTTTGGAAGGTCCATTTGTGCAACGAAATATAAAATAATTTAAATAAATTTCAGATTTATTCGTGAAACATTATCAATTATTTTGAATAATATTAGTATTTATTTAAAGACAAACAGGAGTAATTATCATTTGTTGTCTTTCAATATTCATTTTCTTAATATTTAGGTAGATATATTTGAATAAGTCTTCAAATCTTCATGATCATCTTCATGTCTTCAAATCTTCATAATCATCATTAATAATTACAATTAATTGTAAAATTTTTGTAAATTATTTTTATTAAAATTAATAAGAAACTTTAAGAAGTATTTTGATTCTATATAAGATAAATTAACTCCTATTAGTTTCTAGAAATTGGTTTTGTAGTTTTTGATTCTAAATAAGATAAATTAACTCCTATTAGTTTCTAGAAATTGGTTTTGTAGTTAAATCATTTACTTTGATTTATATACGCTATGCTAATGATTCACGACAATTTTGATTTGCAATTTTTTTGGAAATAATATTTATTTTTCCTATTTATTTATATAAATAAATTCAATACAATATAATCATTTCGACAGTTATGTAAATCTTAAAATAAGCACGATTCTTCATAACAATTTCGGTAATAATATATATAGGTCTAAACTATATATATTTTGATTTTTAATACAACAAAAAAATATTTCCAATATATTTTTACTTACTGAGAAAGACATGATCTGCTGACCAGCATATTTCATTTTATATAAGATAAAAATCTGATCAGGAGGAAAATCCTCTAGAAATAAATAAATAATAACAATAAATATTAATCAGCCTTTGTAACATAATTGAATCTAATACTTTTAATTTATTAAAATATTTTTATTAATATATAGTGAATAATATGAGGTATTTTCTAAATATTTCTCAAAAATATAATAAATGTAAATATTTATATACGGTAATTATTTATCTAAACTTATACTTTTCCTATTTAGCAATAAAATTTATTATATGCCATTAAACCAATTATAATAAAAGAAAAAATTCAGAATTTATGTAGCTTATTTTTCGAAACTATATAACAATTAGCATGAAATTTCAGAATATGAATTCAAAATAGGATATCATTTGTGAAAATAGAAATACAGTGTAATCTTGTTATTTCGAACCTCTAAATCGAAACCCTTTATATCTTTATGGAAAAAAAAATTTTTCCGTGCACTTTCGGCATTAAACAAATGTAATTTCAATAGTTATCTCGAAGTATTTTCTTCAAAACCCTCGCTATCTCGAATTAGTTTATAATTTTTGTGCTAGAGATATTAAAAATACGAATTTTTCCTGGCTTTCGGAGTCTAAACAAAGGATTTAAATTTAACAAAAGAACGTAAAAAAAGTTCCTGTACCGATAACCGGAACAGGAACTTTTTTGTGCATGCTGGGAATACTGAACATGGCGTACGGTAGTTTCACTTCTAATTAATTGATAGGTTTTTGTCAATATGATCGTGTTATTTCAGTGATATTTTCACGGTTGATTTTATAAAATGCTGAAGTATTTAAAGTAGATGCTAATTTTCATGGAAAAAAGATGATACAGTATTAAAAACTATACTGTGTATTATTGACATAAAAATATTTAAAATTGAACCTGATATCTCGAAAACTCTTAATGTCGAATTTTTTTTGTTCCCGTGAGATTCGAGATATCGAGGTTCTACTGTATTTCTTTAGCTCAAATGATTTTCTAAGTAACTTTTTGGTCCATGATAAAATGATAAAAAGAGTTCGAAAATTTCTGACCTAAAAATTCATATTTATTTCTTTTACATGTGCAATTTTATTTTATTGAAAATAATGTGAATATTGAAAAAAATATTCTCAAAAATTACCTATTTAGATTAAAAACAACTTAAAAGTGGGGGAATTCAAAACAGTAATGCTAATTTATAACTTGATAAGCATAATAATTAAAAAAGAATAGCATTCTTCAAAATATCCTTTGGTTCGATATCTAGTAAATTTTTTGATGAAAATGCTTTTAACCGATTTTTTTTTTGCGAAATAAAATTTTACATTGAATTCTTTTATTTGGATATTTGATAGTCTCAACTTAAAAGTGGGGGAATTCAAAACAGTAATGCTTTTTTATAACTTGATAAGCATAATAATTAAAAAAGAATAGCATTATTCAAAATATCCTTTGGTTCGATATCTAGTAAATTTTTGATGAAAATGCTTTTAACCGATTTTTTTTTTTTTTTGCGAAATAAAATTTTACATTGAATTCTTTTATTTGGATATTTGATAGTCTCTATAAGGAGTTATATGTCTTAAAGGATGAAGAAAATGTCACATGGAAAGGCAAAGAGTCAGTTCAACAAATAATTAGTTTGTTTTATTTGTTTTCACTCAGTATCTTCGGCCAATAAAATAAAAACTAATGTTTTTGAATAGATGACAAGTATTTTATAGGCAAAAAAATCAATTGATTATAATAATCTTTAAATCAGATAAAATAGTTTTTAATCTATAAACGATACTAAAATTTGAAAGATTTTAAAAACTCAGTATGCAAATAATCGCTAAAACTTTTAAAACGAGAAATAAATGAATTAAATCATAGGGATCCTCTTTTATTACATCCTGTTATAATGCAATTATAATTACTGCATAATAGTGATAAACAATTATTATACAATATAATTTCAGTGAGAATTCAATTAATTTATGTTAATTTTCCTCACTGAAAGCGCATTGAATAATATTCATTATAAAGAAATTCCATGTGTTTCGCTTATGAAATGAAACTAAAAAATTTTGTATGAAAAAATTTTATTGATTAATACTGAATATTTTAATTTTTTTTAATTTAAACTTTTATGGTTTTTATTTAAATCGTATTCTATATTTAACGCAAAACCTAAGACCTTTATGTAAGATTTTTTTTTTTTGTAATAAAATGACAAATAAGAATGAAACCTAAAACATGAAAGAAAAATAATTAGCTAAACGGTAGAATTTACTATTTATTTATTAGACAGACAATGCTTAAGAATGAATATACTGTAGTATTACTTTTCTTTTATTAATAAAATAAAATTTGAAGATATTTTTAGTCAATTAAAAGTGTAACGAACTCTTTTCAATCCAGTAAACATACATTGGGATAATTAAATTTATTTGCTAAATTTGTTACATGAAAGATCACTTATTTACAACAGTTTAATTCTGTTTGAGCAATTTAAGTAAACATTTAAATTTCCTAATGTTATTGTTATTTAATTCGTATTTATTGTGCGAAATTATTATTAAGATATCTCCAAAATCTTTCGAATAAAACGATTAAAAAAACAGAATTCGAAATTGTAAATAAATACTAGACTCAATTTTCATAGAAACTTTAATCAAAAAATGGTAATATTTGGCATTACATATTTATGGTATTAAAATTAATTATACATATGACTGATTCATAAATGCAGACATCGAAATTACCCTATACAGCCTCGCTAGATTGTAGAGGATTATCTAAGATAAACAGAAACAACAATATTTCACTTCTGACACAATACCATATCTATAGATTACCAACTCGTCATCGACTGAGCTACGGTTAATGATTGATTATTCAGACGATAACAAATATGTTGGTTTAATAGACCTATCTAAACAGTTCACGAAATATAACTGCTAATTTAAAATGATAAATACAGACATGAAAATATATATTGTTAAAAGTATATTGATAATAAATTTGCTTCCCACATTAGATTAACATAATTTTATTATTTACATAAAAATCTCGACAATTATGTAAATTATTAATACTGAAAATTTTTATTTTTGTAGAAATTAAATTTATTTGATTAATGAATTATTAGTATCAAGTAAATTTATGTTTTGTAATTATTTTTAGCATTATATTACGTATAAATTAATACATAAATCAATATTATCATAAATTTAAAATTAATTTAAATTAAATTATAAATTAATAAATTAAAATACAATTTATTATATTTTAATTATGGCATTCTAAAAGAACAATCTAAAATAATTCCATGAATGTTTTCGGTCTGAAAGTTAAATCCTGAAATAAGTTACAGCCAAAGCGAAAATTTGAAACTCGTTCCTATTATTGGTTAGAAGTCTAGCCAATAAAACAGTGGTAACTATGGCCAGTGAAAAATTGAGAATTGTGAGAAAAATTGTTGGGGGTTGCGAAAATTTTGAGAAATTCTCATGTTGGAAAATAAATTTTTAATTGAAAGAACTAAAAAAATAATTTAAAAAATACATGAAATATCACTCAATTCATTATTGTGCGTCTGACCACTTTTGGGTTTAAATACCACATTATTAATTTTATTTTATTAAAAAATTTGTTTTTTAATGTATTATAATTTTTTGTTAATATGGAGATTTTCAAAAATCTTATATCGAATCATATGTATTGAAATATACTATAAAAATATAGATTTGTATGTGGTAAAACGACTTTTATTATTACTATCCTTGTATGTTTATAATAGGATGGTAAGAACAGATAATGGGTCGTGTAAAATTTCAGTCTGACGGTGAGTATGAGGGTTGCAAGTGTAAAAAGTTTGCGCACCACTGCAATAAAAGAATGATAATCGTCATCAATTATTACACACTTTTTTCATTTCCAACAATCAGGGCCGCCGAGAGGGGGTGACATCCATGACTTTTGTCACGGGCCCAGCATCGAAGAGGGCCCGACCGTCGGGCCTGAAGTGTCACATAATGTGTCCGATAATTCACAAGTTGCCGACAGAGCACCTAAAGCAGTCGTACCAAAATAAACCTTTTATATATATCATAGTATGTAATGTATGGAATTTTGAATTTATTGTTTGCCTTTTTTAATTAAATGCTTGTTTTATATGGTTTTTTTTTATTAAACCAAAGTGATGCACTTTTTAAGTGGGGCCCGGACCACAGACTTGTCACGGGCCCGAAAATTTTTCTCGGAGGCCCTGCCAACAATTAGCAGAATGAAAAATACCGTAAAAAGTTTTTATTAAAAAAAATAAGGTTTATAAAGTTATTATTTTATTTTTTATTGTAACTGTCGTTCTAATAGTCAGACCGAAAAGTTTTATATGATATTTCTTCTGTCATATACTGAATATATAGGATTAAAATTAATTGTATATTAGTCTATACATCTATTATTAATAACGATATTAATACAAAATCGCAATTGTCGGCCGGATGGCTGCGTGGTAAAGCTTTGGCTTACCACCCTGGAGGATCCGGGTTCAAATCCGGGTCCCACACCTCCAGTTTTTCAGGAGGGGTCCGGCCCCGGCCCGTTGAACCCCATCCTTCAACCAGCCGGTTGACCCCTTCACGGGTGTTGGCCAGTCTGTGATGGGCTCTACAAATGGCCGCCGCCAGATACAGTATATCCCAAGAGGATATGGCGGCGTAATCTAATCTAAAAAAATCGCAATTTCAAAAGTATAATTTATTTTATACTTTCTATAGATTTTAGATTAATAAATACAGCAAAAATTGTATGGGTTTGTTTAATATCAATTTAAGATAAGTCTCAAATTCAATCATATTCATTATTTAAAGATATTTATTAATCATTTTTTTCTAATATTAAATAATAGAAAAGTTAATTTAAATGAATTCATTCTTACCAGGACATTTAGTTGTTGATTTATGTTTTAAATTATAAATATTCCAAGCTGTACAGAGAAAATTTGGAACGGGTCCGGAAACACAAGAAATCCTGAAATATTATTGTACGATTAATACGAATGCTTCAAAATATCAATATTAGCCTACTTATATAAGTTTATATTGTAAATTTGTTCCATCCTAATATAAGCCTTTCTCATACTTTGCTTGATTTGTGCTGCTATCATGTTATTACTGTCAGAGTTCTCTTAGCTAACTGCTTCTTGTTAACTAAAGGAATTCTGACGGTTATAATATGATGGCAGGGCGGCCGGATGGCCGAGTGGTAACGCGTTTGCGTACCACGCTGGAGGACCCGGGTTCGCGTCCCGGGTCTGGTCCCGGATTTTTTTCGGGGTGCTGGGCCCGGCCCGGTGATCCCCGTCCTTCACCATCCGGCCCCCCTCCACGGGTGTGGGTGCAGCCCGTGGTTGGAACTGGCCCCGCCCCCTTAGTAATCTCCCTGATTGGAAAGGGGGCGTAAAATATGCAAAAAAAATATGATGGCAATACCAATTAAGCAAAGATATGAATGGGGCTGTTATTTGGCAGGTTTACACTGCTGCAATTTCCTGAAAATATATTCGACTTACTTGCTGACTTGTGTAAATCCTGAAGTTCTATTTCTTTCGTTATTAGATAAAGAACTCAAAACACTAATAAAAGTAAACGAATTGCATTTATTTTAAACAGAAACTTTTGTTTAAGATCTGAAAATACTGTACTAATATAATAAAGAAACAAAAGTTAACGACTACATACACAGAAGAAATTATCTCTGGATATACTGTATCAAAATTTTCTAAAGTCTTCCCAGTTAAAGGATGAAAACCACCAATAGGAACCACTTTGAATAGTTGATGAGGAATACCGAATTCGTCCATCATTGCATAAACATCCCCATAAGAACCTTCTCCAATTTTTCTCCAACATTGACGACGATTTCTTAAAAGACAATAAACGATTTATTTTGTTTTATTATGTTCATGTTTAACTGATCTATTTATCAGCAGAAATTTTTATTAAATTGAAATTTAGCGCTCAAATTATCATTGTTAATGATTATCTACGTATACGATATATAATAATTAATAAGCTTATATACTGCATATATAAATTACTCTATATAGTTATACATACATATACTGTAATTAATATATTAATAATCTTGTAGTATTATATACATAATATTACAATACACATATAATATATATATATGCCATGCTATGATAAATTTATAAAATTTATAATCATAACGTAACATTTTAAGAAATTTTTAGCATAAAATAATTTTATCCATCCTCAGGATTTTTCAACAAGCAAATATCATAGAACAATCAAATTTTAGGAAATCAATCTTTATTATATCTTATAAATTTCATTATTCCTCAGGAATATGAGTGATTTAATTTTTAAAGATACTAAATAGTGCCTATAAAAGATAGTAGTCATTCCAAACAGGAATGATGATTGTTATATCTAAAAATATCACATCAATGAAACTAAAGTTATTTATAAGAATTTTAAATATATTTTAAAACAGTAATCTTATATTAATTTGTTTTTTGTCTATACAAATGTCAGATCATCCGCAAAATATTTTAGAGCATTCAAAGCCTAAAGAATCATTTCATTATTATCGAAGGCATATACTGACTCTTAAGTCATCTTGTGGTTTCATAAAGAAGGTTTTAATTCAAATCATAACTATGTTTGTATAAAATACCTTTCTGGGAGAGCAAAAGAAAAAGAAATCAATGATGTTTGTTTGCAAGCAGTCAGCACCAAATTATAAAACTTGTTAGTTGAATCTGTGAGATTGCATAAGGTGAGTCTGTCTTCAGTTTTCTCACTAGCTTTAGTTGAAGCATCAGTTTCGGATCCATTGATGGTTTCAATCCGTTCTTCGAATTTCGTAATAAATTCACTTAATTCAATCTGTTGATCCAATTCTTCAGAATATATATCAAGTGTCGATAGCCAAATACTGGAACTAAACTATAATTGAAAATTTCCAGGGTAAGTTTTTAATTTCTATATTATTATAACATCAAAGAGTGCCAATATTTTAAACATAAACATTTGTCAAGCATGAGGAGATAATGAAAAAAAATGTATATGCTGATTTTCATTGAAACATATGATATTTAATCTTCTCATAATAACAACTTTAAGCTCTGGCAATTTCATCTTTATACACTCTAAGTTTTGAAGTACTATACAAGTATATCAGAATCAAACCATATAGGCCTAAGTTTCTTTTAAATTAAGAAAAAATCGTATTTTTTTTTTTTTCAAATTATTCCTGATTTGGAAATTAAAAATTACGTTTTCTAATAAAATGCAGAGAATAGTACAAAAATGGAATATATAATTTGAAAATGAGAAAGTTCAGGTTTCAAGATACGATTTTTCAAAAATTTTAGAGAAATAAAAATATATTCGATATTAGTTTGAAAAATATCTTATTTTTCTTGAAAGAGTTTATTTTTATAAATGATCAACAACTTTCAAAGCAATCTACTTGAGAATGCATTGTTTTTGATATTAAAGAAATCTTTCAAGTTATTTATTGTTTATTGATTTAAAATTTTATATATGTTGTAAAGACTGTAAAGATTTATATCTTTATAAATACAAAAGTTATTTTATTGTTATGTTATTGTTTTACAAAAAGTTAATTTAAGATCTTATGTTATATAAATACTGTAAATAATTTAGGATATAGTATTTCTTCAATGATGAAAAAATTTTTTATCCACATCAAAAGTCTGTATCAGAATATTTTTAAATTAAAAAAATTATTAGAATATATTTTTTGTGACTTTTAATATAAAAATTAAAAAAATTGCTCTTTATTTGTTATAAAAGTGTTTTAAAATTACTTCCCATATAAAACAATTTTTTTTGCAAATGGTTTTACAAATTTCAGTATTTTCCACATTTATTAAGTAATATACAGAATTATATATGCACTACATATATACTATATCACTTTAATAAATGCAAAAAATGTGCATGAGTTGGCATTTCATACGAATAGAATTATTATTCTATTCGTATGAATCTTGATGATATCTTGAATGCAACATTTTGAAGAAAACTGATAAGCATAACAAGTAGTTCTATAGAATAAACCATTTACTATTATCACCGATTGTTTATTACAAAAATCATTATCGGTAAAATTCAATTCGTTAAAAAGTTTCGCTCTTCAATATTCTAATTATTATTGATCTAAATATCTACATGCTAGAGAAGTATCCAATAGAACATAGAAGGCAAATTTAAAAATTCAATTTAATTAATAAAAAATTATAATAATTTAAAAATCTTTAAAAAATTGACAAAAAGAATAATATTTTTTCTCTTCATTCTCATCTCTGTAGATTATACCCTTAAAACAATTTCGATGACATTTGGAATACTGTACAGGAGTTATTTATACAATATTACTTATGCTCCATTAAATATTTCATCATACCAGATTAAAAATAAAGACCATATTTAACTGGCCTATGCATGTGTTGCCGTTAGACAGTCTTTCTCAGCAAAACAATTTTCAAATAAAAAAAAAATCTTTTACATAAAAATCTAATAAGTAAAAATGTAATCCAAATACAGTATTAAGAAACTACAGGTATAATAATTACTATAATTTAAATACAGCTACGTGAATGATGATTCAAGAATATTTTTAACATCAGTCAAATAGTTAAATTATATAAAAAATTTTAATTTTTCAGAACTTGAATTATATTTTTTACATCTCTGATATATAAATAGCTTTACACCTATAAAATATATTTTCATCTATATTATTAATTATTTCATCTTAATATGTTAAATCAATATATATATATAGATATGAATATGTATGCTAAAACAATTGATTTTCTAATTATTTCAATAATAAAACTTAACTTTACGATTCAATTTTAAATAATTGCAATCAAAGTAAATTAATCGGAAATAGAATATTTAAACTACACAATTTTCCGTTATTTGATTCATTCTATCGAAAACTTACGTGTTTTACGATCCAAGTTCTCATATGAATATCTCTTCTAACTAGATAACTTCTAAGAGCTGTTTGCACTAAAACAGTATTCAATTGAAGTTGGACGAATCTCTTTCTATTGTTTACGGCTTTCCATCTTTTCTGTAACTTGACAAGACGTTTACCAATTTTTAATTTATGTTTTCTAAACCAAAACTGTGAAATGAGAGCAACAAATAAAGTTTTCCTTCTTCGAATATTCTTTGTTATGAAATCTGTTGCGCATTTTTTTAACAACATAGCTGCTTTCCATTGCTTGATGTTTTGCCGAAAAATTTCGCCTTTCATCTGTCTTCTCCACCAGGTCTGAATTCGATATATTACAATATCGTTTAATATGCATTGCATTATTTCATGCTGTCTGTATTTTTTTATGCGACGTTTCTTTACTGCAGACATGATATGGACAACCGAGATAAACCGCAGTAACAAATGCCGTCTGAAAGTTCTTGTATACCAATTAATGATGTGCATAATTGCTTTTTGTTTCTCAGGACCTAACCGTAAACAAAATTTGCAAATATTTCTATTTTAATATAATATTTAATCACTTTTAAACAACAGACATTCTTACTTATTGCTTTCGACGAAAACATGCCTTTAGAAGCGAATAGAGAGCTTTTCCCAGGTGAATTTCCTATATTAGAGAATTTTGGAAGCATTTTTTCATTTTATTTTTAGAAAAACAATCTATATAATCAAAATCATTGTTAAAAATGCCAACGAATTATATGTTTATAGACTTATGTAAAATTGTTGTTACGTTTTTAAAACAATAGGTGGCTAACATAAATGAATCGATTTAAATTCAAATTTTGTAATTTCTACTATATATTAAAAAAATAAAGTAAAATAAATAAAACTCTCTGGTAAACATTTTAGTTTTAAAAATTCTGGCTTGAATTTTTTATATTCATTTACTTCAATTTGGCTTTAAGAAAAAAGCAGTTCTGGAAACAATTGATTGCCTATTTTCCAAACGTAATCTTTATTTTGGGAATTAAAATATATGCCATTAAAAATTATCTTCAATGGCATAACATATAAGGCGGAGTTTGGTAAGTGCACAAGGTTTTTACAAAGTTGGACTTTAAACGAAGGTATTTCAACCTATCGTATAGATATTTGGCAGTGTCGTTAACAATAGCATTCCACAGCTAATACCGTTTAAATCATTTTTGAAAATTTTATATTTGCGACAAAATCTTACAAAATGTAGCTATCACGCACTTAACCCGAAACGGGGTAAGAGTGTACGTGCAAGTTAAAAAA
>AYEL01016454.1:0-26383 GCA_000484575.1 Olivierus martensii
GAAATTCAGGCGATTAAAGTGATATAAGACACTTGGGGTTGCAAATCACAAGCCCGGGCGGGGTGAAGGAGAAGAGCTGCAACGTCATTGCAGAAAAATTGCACCGTTGACTGTTGATTAATTTAGTTTAACCAGTTCAACAAGGTACACTGTTCTTATGGATCAGTTTGACAACAATGAGTTAGTGCACTGGCAGCAAGATGACTGTACCAAGAATGCTACCATCATTCGAAGCCCATGCCATTAAGCTTAGTTTGAGGTTCAATTTACGGCGCTGCTTGTGATTTGCGACCCCAGGTGTCTTATATCACTTTAATTGCCTGAATTTCGTTTACGTCGTAGTGTAGTTTTTTTGAAGGAGATAATTTACACCCTGTATAGGTAGTAAGTAGCAAGCACACTTACATTTCATATTTATTCTAAAAAATAAAGTAAATTAAAAATTTTTATTAACAATTACAATCCGGACTATAGTGAAACCCGGACTATTTGAAACCATACTATGCAAGGTATTGCTGTACTTCCAAAAAGATCATGGCAAAAGGTGGGAATGGACTTATTTATGTTGAATCATTAATGGTATCTACTAGTAATGGATTATTATTCCAGATATCCTGAAATGGCACAACTAAACAACCTTAGAGAGACAGAAATCATCATACACCTAAAATCATTCTTTGCACGACACAACACTCCCAAAGAAATGTATAATGACAACGGAACACATTTTGGACCTCTCTTAACATCTGAATTTACTAAATTCGCTAAAGAGTGGCAGTTCAAACACAGAACATCAAGTCCAAAATTTCCACAAAGTAATGGATTTATATAATCAATAGTTAAAGTAATAAAGAGAAGCCTGAAAAAGAGCAATGAAGGATATATAACACTACAGAACTATAGAGCAACTCCTTTATTTAACAGATTCTTGCCAGCTCAACTTTTAATGGGTTGACAAATCAGAACATTAGTGCCAACTTCTACAAAATGATTAGAACCTAAAGTATCCAATAACAAAATCGTATGCAAGAGAGAAGAAGAAAATCGACGCAAACAGAAAATGAATTACGATACTAGACACCGAGCATGGGATTTACCAAAGCTTAAAACTAGCTGACTGTGTATGGATAATTGATTTAAAACGTTATGGGCAGGTTAAGGCAAAACACAATTTGCCTCATTTGTATCTAACAGAAACAAATAAAAGAACGATTTGTCGGAATAGATTCCACTTAATAAGCACAAAGGATCATCTTCCTGATAATGATGACGACAAATATGACGATCTATTCGAAATCGTGCATAATGCAGAACCAACGCAACCTAATACAGAGAATCAGTTAAATCAAGAAAGTCATCAGTACAGTACAAACACAACTAGAACACAGAGCAGACAACCTGTTTCCCAACTAAAAAGATTTATAAAAACACAACTCAAAAGCCAAATAGTAAGAAAAATCGTTTAATCAAAAACGTTTTCGGCTATCCACATAGCCTGCCTCAGTTAAATTATAACTGAGGCAGGCTACGTGGATAGCCGAAAACGTTTTTGATTAAACGATTTTTCTTACTATTTGGCTTTTGAGTTGTGTTTTTATTAACTAAAATAAGAAGTGTACATTAGTCATTATAAAAAGATTTATCTAGGAATACTAGATTAATGTCAGGTTTATTGTAATTGTTCATCTAAAGGGGATAGATGTGTTGTACAATGTTAATTGTAACCATTGTCCAAGAGAGGATGCCACTTTATGTTGGTGAACATCTTTGTACCAAGGGTGAGTCACGTGGTGGATAGAATAGAACCATGTTAGTCACACATTCGTCTCTGTTGTTATTGCATCCTAATACGGGACAACTAACAACACATATACATTCAAATGTTATCATTTATATTTATATTATATGTCTAAATATAAAAATGGAAAATATATTAAAAATACTATACAGTGAAACCTGTTATTATGATCACCTTGATACAGTGGCCACCTGGCTAAAGGGACCAAATTTCAAAAGTTGGTTTGTTTCCTGTAGGATGTAATGCTATTTTTGTTCCGTATAGTGACCACCTGTTTAATATGTATTGTGACCACTCACTTAGTTAATTTTAAGAAATTTTAACCTGCTAAAGTGGCCAAGAAGATTCATTTCATTGAATAATTACTATATTTTCCTTAGAATTTTTTCCATTAGATAAAATTCTAAAGATTAGTATTCCATTAAAATTTTTCTGTAATGATAAAATAGTCTGTTAAACCAGAATATTAAAAAATAAATATTATAATACTACTGTATATGTACCTTTATAAAGTATTTTAATTTAAGTTTGACTATGTTAAATGCACATATACAGGTTAGTATTAATTGTAATACAGTATATGCTTCCTATAAGACTTTTTCATCAGAAGATGATATGTGCTATATGTTGTCATTATCTCTCGACTGCATGTTGACGATTTTAATTAATATAAATTTGCATTTTGGATTAATCTGTTCTTTTCTTTTGGGGGAAGGAGGAGGGTCATTATCCTGTATAGTGACCACCTGTGAAAAGTGACCAATCAGATTGGTCCCAAAGGGTGGTCACTTTAACAGGTTTCAATGTATATAGAAATATATCATTTTATAAATAATTTCTTTATGAATTTTCACTTATATAAGATATAATAATTTCTATCATCTTAGAAAATAAATTTTACTTTTATAAATTAGTTTCTTGTTTAGATTTTAATACTGCCTAAAATCATTGGTAATAATGAATTTTAATGATTTGAAACAATTTGGTCTAATATTAGTACCATCTCTGAATTAAGAAATAAATTAAGAATTAAATAAAAAGTGACACCATCTAAGAATTTAATTAATTTATCTGAAAGAAAAACTTCCCTCATCTCAAGATTAAAGTGGGAGCCTTTGTGTTACTATTTTGATGTCATAGTCAATAGCTCATTGAAGCCACAAGGCAAGTTGATTTTTCAGATATTATTATTATTAATTTAGAATTTTTTCAATCATAGACATTGGAACTATGACAATAGAATTTTATTTCTTAATTCAGAGATGGCACTAATGTTAATCCAAATTATTTGTAATTATTAAAATTCCATTATAGTCAAGGGTTTTTAGAAAGTATTAGGATCTATTTGGTTATTATCCCTTGAATTTAGAATTAAAAATAGACTTTTATATTACATATATTTATCTATTCTCATATCTTGAAAATTGGAAAGTTCTAATTGTTTCCAAATGATACTTGACTAGAATTAATAAAAAAGAGTGAGAATAAAAACAATAAAGAAAACAAAAAATAAGTCATAAAAAATAAAAAAGGGAAAGAAAATATTCATTCCATTAACTGTTATTAATTCTGCTCACTATATTTTTTATTATTATTTATTTTTCCTTATTCATTCATTGGTTCATGCATTAATTTTTATTCTTCAAAATATTCATTTTTCTTTCTTTGAATATTTCATCAATACTATGACTTTTATAGTTAGCTTCTCTTCTGATTCCAATTTTTTCATTTATTCTTTCTTCATATGTATTTTTCATTTTATTTATTCTCTCCATATTTTCAAACTATCACGATAAACTTTTTATATTGCCATCAAAGTTACCTCTAAGTTGTTTAACAGTGTAAATTCTCTAATATGTATTCATTATGACAGCATTCTGCTGTCATGTATTCATCATGACAGCAGCTAATATGTATTCATATTAGCTGCTGTCATGAGCAACTACTGGAATTTTATTTTAACTTTAAATTTTCATAAACTGTAATGCATTCAATTGAGTTTAATGTTATAAGTTGTGAAAATAATATTAAAATAATTAATATTTTATATTATTTTTTGTAATAAATATTTCAGATTTTTTTAAACTACCATATATACTCGTGTATAAGCCGAGGTTTTTTTCTGAAAAAAATTTTCTGAAGTGGGGGGTCGGCTTATACACGGGTCAAAAAAATCAACTTTTTTTTGGCTGGAGAAATTGAAGTAATAAGCAAAACCATTGAAGTAATATGGGTTATTGAATGTCTCTGAAGATCAGGAAGGAAATTTTGCAATAATTCATTTAATACAATACCAGGTAAAATTTTATCTTATCCCGAAGCGATCAAGTGCATCACGCCGCCGACTCCAATCTGCATCTATATACAGGTAGGCCTCAATTAGTGAGAGTTCAAATAATGCGATTTTGATTAGTGTGACTTATAAAATCGATACCGATTTTCAGTTAGTGCGAGCAAATATTCAATTAATGCGAGTTGTAAGCATTGAACTAGTCTTACTAACAAAGCTCCGCCTCCTTTTATGATGTCCATTAACAAATAGTCTTATTAACAAAGATCCATCTCCTTTTATGATGTCAATTAACAAATGTCTTACTAACAAATGTCCGTCCCCTTTTATGATGTCAATTAACAAACAGTTACTGCGAGCAAATATTCGATTAATGCGAGTTGTAAGCATAGACCAGTCTTGCTAACAAAGCTCCGCCTCCTTTTATGATAATCAATTAACAAATTACCATTAATTTTCGGTTAATAAAACCAGACGAGGAGCAGTCCAAGAACAGTCACTTGGCTTTGAAGGGGACAAGGAGCAGTCCAAGAACAGTCACTTGGCTTTGAAGGGGTGAAGATGAGGAGCAGTCCAAGAACGGGTCACACGATTTTGAAGGGATGAAACATCAGAAAGATGGGCTTTTTGCCGCTTGGCTTTGAAGGGGTGAAACATCAGAAAGATGGGCTTTTTGCCGTTCTGCTTTGAAGGGGTGAAACATCAGAAAGATGGGCTTTTTCCGTTAACTGTTTTAACAGAAGCATCAGAAAGATGGGCTTTTTGCCGTTAACTGTTTAACATTACTAGGTGAAATATCAGAAAGATGGGCTTTTTGCCATTAACTGTTTAACATTACTGTACTATATTTAGGATGGCTTTTTGCTGTTAACTGTTTAACATTACTGTACTATTATTTAGCTTCGATTACATATAGTATAATACAGAATTTTCTCTTTGAAAAAATATCGAAATGATAAAAGGAAGAACACTTTTGACGATAAAACAGGCAACGAAAAAAAAGAAGATGTTAGTGATTATGCTAGAGCAAAAAATGGATGTGATTAAGTGACATAAAAGCAGTACTCCACTTCCGCTTTCGATTAACATAAAAGCAATGCTCCACTTCCACTTTTGATTTGCTCTTTTGGTTTGATGATGGTATGAGACACAATTCCTGGTAAGTTATTAATTTGATTTGGTGGTTGGTTTGATGATAGTATGAGATGCAATTCCTGGTAAGTTATTAATTTAGATTTTTGATGATGGTATGAGATGCAATTCCTGATAAGTTATTAATTTAGATGGATGAAAACGATGTAAAATGTGAAAATAAATATATTTTAAACAGTTAGTATTGTGGTTATAACGTAAAATATGAAAATAAATATTTCTTAAACAGTTAGTATTATGGTTATTCAATGAGGTTGGCTAATGGCCCCGGAATCTCACAGGTTAGTGTTAAGTTAGTATTGCTGAAAATAAATATTTTTTAAACAGTTAGTGTTAAGTTTATTGTGGTTAACATCGTGAAGGTTGGCTAATGGCCGGAATCTCACAAAGCAAGAACCTTCGTGAAACTTAGCTAATGGCCGGAATCTCACAAAGCAAGAACCAATCCGTGAAACTTAGCTAATGGCTGGAATCTCAGAAAGCAAGAACCAATTACATGAGGTTGGCTAATGGCCGGAATCTCACAAAGCAAGAACCATATTACTATGAACTTAGCTAATGGTCAGAATCTCACAAAGCAAGAACCAATTACCATAGTGGTTTTAGCTAATGGCCAGAATATCACAAAGCAAGAACCAATTACGATATTTTACATAGAGTTAATACTTCGAAGCTAATAGACGGAATCTCAAAAAGCAAGAACCAATTACCATATTTTACATATAGTTACAGTTAGTGTTAAGTTTATTGTAGTTATTCATTGTGAAGTTAGCTAAAGCTAATGCCGGAATCTCACAAAAGCCAATTACCATATTTTACATATAGTTAATTTGGAATCTCACAAGGCAAGAACCAATTACCATATTTTCCATAGAGTTAAGAATCTCACAAAGCAAGAACCAATCACCATATTTTCCATAGAGTTAATTTGTGTTAAGTTTATTGTAGTTATTCATTGTGAAGTTAGCTAATGGCCGGTTAAGTTAGTATTGTGGTTATTCATCGTGAGGTTAGCTAATGGCCGGAGCACAAAGCAAGTACAAATTACCATATTTTACATACAGTTAATACTTCGAATAGTGCGAGAAATTCGTGGAACCAATTATTTGCATTAATTGAGGCCAACTGGCAAGAATCAACGTTAATGATGATGAGTTCGAGAGTCTCATATATTTAATGTAATCAAATAGGTGACGACGCACTGCGCGATACGACGCGACGCGAAAATTCGACACTCAATCGAGAATCTTACTTTTCATTTTTGAGTGAAAAATATATTTATTTTCATTATTATAAATTAATATTTTAATCCATTACTAAGAATTGTGTAGAAATATTTTTGTAGAAAAATTAATGAGGATGCGCTTTTTAAATCTAAATAAAAAGCAAAAAAAGAAAACCTTTTGTTAAAGATTCGCTAAACTCTAAGACTATATTTACTATTATTTTAGTGACTTCTGTGTATTCTCGATAGATTTACAGCTAGATTTTGTCAAGAAGTACATGTTGTTTGAACTGATTTCTTTCTGGAAGTACAAATTGTTTAATGCTTTAATAAAAAAGAATGGAAGAATTGTTGAATTACTAAAATAGTGTGAGAGAAGATGGACTATTTGTTCAAAAAGTGTCAGCGTGTGAAGTGGATGTAAGGATAAATGATAAATGTAACTAAGATGAAACAAAAAGATAGTAAAGAAGCTGGTTAATCCAATAAACTTGTGAAGATAAATGAGAATGTTCGAGGAATCGAAACGGAGAAGTCCGCATTTCTCCAAATCGAAACTTTAAGAAACCTTTGAACGTTCTAGATTAATTTTTACACTCGAATAACTCATTAAATTAGATGAATATTACAAGTTAATGAGATAATCTTCTCGCCTTCCATAATTCATAAAATTTATAAAAAAATATATGGTCAACTTTGGAATTGTTAATCATGGTTTCCAGATTGTCTTTTGATATGAATCTGTACGTCAAGAAGATATTCCCCTGATCATAATAGAGAAGACTCTTAGATGTAGCTTTTCATGTGTCGCAGATGAACAGCAAATTTATCATATGGTTACGGTAATGCTCTGCCGTCTTGCAATATTTGCTTCAGAAATTTCATGTCACCAAGTTGAAAAATAGGACTTAAGGGGCAAAGAATATCTTTTAGAATTGGTACTGAGGTGTTGACTTGTATGGTTTAAAGTTTATCATCGAACGTGTTTTGAAATTTTGAGACTCGTTTATCTGAATGGTTTCTGAAGATTTTTTTTCTTACTTGTTCTATTTCTTAAGAATGAAAATAACGAATTTAAGAATATTACCTCAGCATCAGTATGGAAATTCATTAAATAATTTCTAATAAACACGATTTACTTATAAAAATGTAAAATGAAAGTAAAAAGACAAATCTCTAAGAAAATAAGAAAGAAGAAAAGCATATTAAAATAGTTCAAAGAAAAACGCAAGAAAAATATAATGTGAAAACTCTTAAATACTGAAAGCTATAAATGAAGGCTTGCTAATGCCAAGAGACGAAGGCTAATGGATTATAATACAATACTAAAAATTCTCCTCACATTCTCTGGAAGAATGAAAATATCATAAACATAGAAGATTTCATCAAGGATAATGAATTCCGAGCTAGCTATCTTTCAAAAAGTAATCACGAATACTGAAACAAATATTAATTATCAAAAATTTTTAATAAATATTCTTGAAAAACTTGTCAATACTTATAACCTAATTTATCCACATTGTTATTTCTCTATAATCTATGTGACAAAAATGTAATAATACCATCGATATTATTCTTTTGTTTTTTCACTAAGAACATGATCACTATTATGAGCAATTCAAACTATGATAGATTAAAGAAATTCTGAACTCAACAATAAAATCCTTCATTTTCATAGATTTATATTTCTCATAATGAAATATACAGAACTGCACATTTAATAATTTAAAGAAATCAAAGATAAATTTTTGTAAAAACTTAGAATCTTATTTATTTTAGAATCATTTGATGAAATAAAATAATAAATTACAGTACATAAACATAATTTTTACTGAAATTTATAAAAATATCAGCCAAATAATAATTATATATTATCATCATAAAAATAATAAAAACAAAAACATCTTCTTATAAAGGTTTTCAAGAATTAAGCTAAGATTTAACTTAGAGAATTTAGAATTATTATGATGAATAAAAAAAATTTGAAAATGGACAACACTCCACCCATTCGTCAATTGCCACAAATTCAGCCTTTGGCCAAGAATCATGGAGTGGACACCCTCATCAAGGACACAGAGATCGGCATACTGTCGAAATTCTCGACTAGCCTCGGGTCTTTTAGTTTTGCTTTATACAAGGAAATAATCCAGATCGACACGTTTCTGTATGGATTATGGCAGACACATCGACATCATGTCCATCATGTACACGCAACATTATATATGTAAGCATTCCTTTATAAGAGAAGAAAGTTTTAAATTCTCTCACTAAAGAAATTTAATTCTAATGCTGAATTACGTGTAATGAATTTAGAGACAGCAGTTAATTCGTATTTTACAAGTTCTGCCTGAATTTTATTTAATGCCATTCTGAATTGGAATTATATATATATTTTTTTTTTCCATTTTCGACTGTTAAATTCAATTAAGTTCGAATTTTATGAATTCAATTTTTTGACAGGATTTATTAAAATAAATAAATTAAATGATAAAAAGAAATATCCAAAATAAATGATTAATTAAAATCGATAGTTTATCAAAATTACAAATTTTGTTAATGTACTGTATATTTATCGCAATATAGGGAAAAAATAGCGAATATTTAAAACGTATAAATTTTATTAATAAATCATAAATGGCAAAAGTAAATTCATCGCAAAGATTAATCTTTTTTGTAAATATTTGCTTTTAATTTTTTGATTAATATTAATAAATTCTAATATTTAAATTTATAATCTTCATTATTTTTATAATGATTATATTCGTCTTTCATAAATAAAACTGCAAGATTACTACTTAAAAAATCATTCGAATTACCGAAATTATTTCTTGAACTAAAACAACAATATAGTTTTCTTAATTATTCACTTTCTGAATTTTTAAACAAGACGTACAAAAATTTCATTTTTTAAAAATAAAATTCATAAAAAAAACAATATAAAAATGTGTCTTAAGTAATAAAACTACTGTACTGTTTAAGTGTTACCGAATATCATCATTCTCAACTTCTGAGTAAATTAATAATAATGTAATCAGAAATTAATCCCGTCGTCATTCTGTCTAGTCTTTCGTTCATAACGGAACTTCATCAGACAAAAATGAAGCAATTTTTTCACAGAAGATTAAGAAAAATTGCATATAAAACTACGTACATAAGAATTCCAAATTCTATCAGACATCTCTAACCGAAAACGAAAAGCGGAAACCTGGAAAATAAGAAGTAGAGAAAAAAGACAGACAGAAAACAAACAGGAAAAACGGAATGGCGTAGTAGGATAGCATTAATATTTATGATGTTAAGCCTTTTCCAAGCGATAGGGGGAAGAAAAGGAAACCTGTTTCCTTTCGGATTTCTGGATTATGAATGCACCAGGCTTTGGAAAAGAATATTTTCTTTCTTTGGGCGTTGCTTACTAATCGCGTAGGGAAGTTAAGTTAGGAACGAGAAGAGGAAATCAATAGACAAGTTTAGTCCGAGATTTTCCATTTCCTTTTCTTTATTTCCTTGATTGAATGACTAGTAGTTCTAATATTGGAGAAAAAAATCTTAATGTGCTGCTCAAAAGAATGATGGTTAAGCTTTTTTTTTAATTGATGGAATTATCTCTACTTATGTGTTTGTTATGGTTATTATCATGATCGATTTTCCGAATCCCTGTTGAGTTTATCGTTCCGGCAGTTACAAGTTAGCTTTACCGATTTTTCATTTTTCCACTTTTTTACCTTAAAATAAAAAATAATAATAAAAAAAATTTCCTTTTGCCTCCTGAATTCTATTTGTTGCTATTATTATTAAATATTCAAGTATTAAACACTGTTTGAAAAAAATCTACATACGTTAAATTTTGAGGATTAATAAATGCTTATCGTATGTAAAAGCTGAAAATCTATTCACTTTTGGCATGGACAATACAAGTGCTGAAAAAAATTTCAGTGTTCTCAGATAGCCTTAAAGTCTTTCTCTCACTCGCGTGTAAACAATGAGAATTTTGCATTAATGATCAGACAACCAAACTGAATTAACTCCATATTTTTGTCATATATACAAGGAAAATATTTGTTGGAAAGGAAACAATTCATTCTGACAATCTATTAACAAAAGTTCACATTGGTTGCCAAGCGATATGTCTCGTGAGAGACAACCGGATAAGAAAAGCTACCAATCGAAAGACGGTCACAAAACACCGAACTAAAGGACAAGAAGTCGACAGACCAACTGAAGATGACAATCTGCACTCCACTTCATATCATGACAAGACTTCTAAGTGGAAATGGAAGCTGCTCTTTTTTTATAGAATAAAAAAACACCAGCATCTTTACTTTAAATTTTAAGTTTTCACAAAAATGTTTCATTTATATACAAAACGATTGGATATTTCTTATAATTAAATCAAGCAAACGTGGTATAACTTTGCAATGCAAAATAAAAACGAAGTGCTGAACTGTTAATTTTTATATTCAATAAAAAAAGAAATTAAATTTGAAATAGACAAGAAATTTTTTCTTGTCTATTTCAGATTGTAATTATTTTTAATTACCATTTAAATTTTAATTGTGTAATTAATTACAATTAAATAAATCTTATTTTGTTTGAAATCGATTACTGTACGTGTTTCTTTATTTTTTAATCGATTACAAAATTGAAATTTACAAAATCTCGTTTAGTATATAAAACTAGCAATTTAATTTTCTGATATAAAATGATATCTTAATTCTGGAATTAAAAAAAGAAACGGTGTTTATTATATTCTTTCCGAAAGGGAGGGTGTCTCGAATCAACACAACAGGAGAGGTCACAGGAGGCTCCTGAAGGGTAGATAAAAAAGGAAACTGGTTGAATCTGACCTCAAAAATAATGACTTGTTACCAGACCGAGTGAGTAAGAGCATTACTGTGCAAAAGAGCAGTCGATTACTGGTATTCTATACTGCACTTTTCTTTTGAGGATTATAAACGAATTAAATTTATTTTCCCCATCTCGCAATATAGTAGAAAATATACGAAAGTCTAGGAGACCAAGAAATGCTTTCCATATATATAATGTCGGATGACAGACATGCAATAGGTTGAGGTGACTTCGAGAGATTTGGGTGTCGGTTAGTTCTTTGATGCTCTTAATCTCCCTACCAAATCCCTATCATCCATATCTTCCTTATAATTTCCAAAATAATTCCTGTAGACATTTTAAAAACTTAAATAGAATCCTGATTTAAAGCTTCAATTTTGCACTGGGGTTTAACTAGGTTTATCTGGCGAAAATACCAAATTTATCGAGAGATAAGGATCGTACTTTACTTTTATTGATAAAACGATAAGATTACGATTCTTACCTTTGATCGCTCTCTTTGCATTAAGAATAATTGCAAAAGATAAATAAAAATTAGAAATTACTACTTGACTCGTGTTTCGGTAATAAATTTTTTAAAAAGTTTCGAAAATACTTTTCTAATATTTTAAAAATAAAAACAAGAGAAGAAAAAAGAATTAAATTAAAAGTCAGAAGAGAAGAAAAATATCGAAGAAGAGTTTTTTTTTCTTCTTCTTCTTCTATTTCCAATATGGAAATGAATAGAGGTCAATAATGACGGATTTCTCTAAATCTCGAGAGCTGCTGAGATTTGCATTTTCTGACAGCTTCAATTTTTACGATTTTTTAAAAATGGAACATTTTCTTTTTAAACAAAATTTACTTGTAGTTTCTAAAAATAGTTTTAACACGTTTAGCATAATCATAGCTTACATTAATAATATAAAAATTTCCATTCTATACTATTTACATATTCATTTATAAAAATCTTATCTCAAAGTTGCAATATTAGTCTCGTTTATCAGGCTAGTTTTTTTTTTATCGCGAATATTATCTTTAACATATGTAAAGAGATTTAAAAATATTAGAGCAAAAATTCTTTTGTGTGCTTTTTACGATTATAAAATTGTCAGAAAAACCGAACAAAATTTTTTTTTATTTTTATTATTATTTTTAATTTTAGTAAAGAAAATCGATAAGTTTTTTTCCCCTCTCTCTAAATTTTTTAGACTGATTACAATTAAATTTAGAAATTGGTTGTAATTTTTATTTTAAAAGAGAAATTTAAAACAAGATTACTGCGTGCATTTTATGTTAAGAAAAACTTATTTACTGAAATGTATACCAAAAAAAATTAAAAAAATAATAATGGTGAAAATTACGCGATCTAATTTTTCGCGTTAAAACAAACTTTTTATTTATTTTATATAGTTATTATCGCAATAAAGATAACAATAGCGTCAAATATTTTTAAATTTAAAAAAACTTTAATATTGTTTAATTTATATTTTTTAATTATGTAAATAAACTAATTCTGCGAGTGTTCGTTAAATTAGTTTTCTGTTTTTTTTTTTAATTTTTATTTATGAAAGTAAAATAATTCGTTCGTCGGTAGTAATTATGTTCATTGCGTCTGATTGCTTTTTTGTAATAATTTTATTATCGAATTATAAGGAAAATATTCAATTTAAATCAACAAAATTACTTAAAAAAAAGAAAAGTTTAACTTTATATAGTCTATTTTCAACCCTTTCTACGCGAGTTCGAATTATAAGGAAAATATTCAATTTAAATCAACAAAATGACTTAAAAAAAAGAAAAGTTTAACTTTATATAGTCTATTTTCAACCCTTTCTACGCGAGTCAGAATGGCCGAGCGGTCTAAGGCGCCAGACTTAAGATCTGGTCCTCATTGGAGGGCGTGGGTTCGAACCCCACTTCTGACATCAAAATTTTATTTTTGCTCCTTTTTCGAACATAATTTTAATAAACGTGCATTTAATAATATTGCTTCGGCGAAATTTTTTTTTTGCTCCTTTTTCGAACATAATTTTAATAAACGTGCATTTAATAATATTGCTTCGGTGTAGAGACATTTTTGAATTTTAAAAAGCGAATTTTTGACCTTTATTTGCTTTTTTTTTACGTCCCCTGAGATTCTTACATTGACCCGAAAGAGTATAGTTCAACTTCTAAGCTTCCGCTAGTATGACTTCTGACCTTTAACCTGATGTAGATGGCATCATATAAACAGCTTTCATCCATCATAAAGAGATGTTCGTAAATGAAGGGGGAGGTTAAATGGCGCGCGCCAATGACTCATCCTAGCAGTTTCTCGACCTAACATGTCTGCCCACAATTTGCCCTTATAAAATTACTGGTTTTTCGAGACGTATTACTTCCGGTTTTTGCAGTCTAGTCTGGAAAATTAAAATCTGTCAGACAATCGCACAATTTTACTACTTAATAATCGAATTAATAATCGATTTTAATCACAATAAAATTTAATCACGTTCGCAATAAAATTTTTAAATTTTCATTTTTCAAATGTAAAAATTAATGACAATTAACCATTTAAAGTTATATTATTAGTCATCGCGATTATATTATTAAATAAATAAATAAATTTTTGCTTTTTTTTTAAGAAAGAAAATATTTTTTATTGTTATTATTCTTTTTTTAAAGCACTACCAAACACAATATTGAATCTTTATAAAACTACCAAGAAAGCTTTCGGTTGAATTTTTACAATCTCTACTATTCGATAACTTTAATGCACATTATAAAAGTTCAAATAAGGTTAAAGAAAAATTTTTTGATACAATTCAAAAATGGATGTTTTACTTCAAAGTTGTTGGTTTTTCTTAGCCCGTAAAGGAAAATACATGATGGATATTGTTTCATGAATTATATTCATAAAGCATCATCCATCATCCCATTCATGAACACATAAAGTTACAAATGATTCCATACTCTACTTATACAGTTCAGATAGTTACAAAAGACAAAAATAAAATTGTATACGTACTAAAAATTGAATTGTATTAGTAGAACAAATATTGAAAATTAATTTTTTTTTTTTATAGAATCGAAATAAAACTTGAAATTTTAACTATAAAATTTTGATGATACTCATGCACCTAAAAGATTGGCGTACTTAAATAACAAGCAGCGCATTAATTTGAAAATAATCATCAGAATTTGACACACTGATTTTTCATGCTATGCTTATTAAATGCTTCTGTCGCTTCCAACACGTCAAGAAAAGATGTTCTGGGTAACACAATATTCATGCAAAACATTGTATCAAGACAGCCCTTTCTAACGAGACGGTGATAAGAATCATAAATTTAGATTTCTTGAATCAGTATGTCCAGAATTTTCGGTCATAGCGATATCTCTTGATACAGAGATAGAGGAGATCGTCGTTATCTTGACATATCTCAAGAATAGCGTTAGATGTCAAGATTTTATCCAGCTGTACTTCAATAATCGGGAGTTGCTTTTTCTGCTATTCGATTTTGTCCCAGAATAGATCCTTAGCATTCTAGAAACTCTTGCATAATATTCTTTTCTTTAAAACTATAAAATTATTATTATTATTATAAAACTTATGTGGGTTAAAATAAACAATATTTTGCATTTCGCAGTTTCTTCGTCTGGAAAACTGAATTCAAAACAAGAACGAGTTTCAAAACTTGATATTCTTTAAATGAATAATGTTGAAAATGCTCTGAATCGTAAGGTTTCGGTTTTACGACTCTCCAGAGTCTATTTTGAAAATAAAAATGCTGATATAAGATTTTTCTGAGTCTTCAATTTGAATATTAAATCCCTTGTTATACGTATTTATATATAACTCACCCACAAGCTACAACAAGAACATAACTCAGCATTCTGATAGTAAAGCAGGCTACAGTAATTTAGATAAACTATCTTTAAAGTGTTTATATTTTTCTTTACATTAAGCTGAGTAAAAAAAGAAGGAAAAAAAATCTGGAAATAAAATAAAAATTCCGAACCAATCACTAAAGAAATCGAATTTGCACTTGATCAATCGTTCTTTCCGATTACTAAAATTCCCCCAGAGGTTGACTTCCTCTATTTCCTAACGAACATTCTTCAGGGAATTAACTAAACTCCTTCGAGGCTTAAAGATTTTTTTCTTTTACTTCCTACATACGTTCGAAACTTAAAAAGAAATTATTAAAAAAAACTCATTTACATTATTAATATTATATATTTATTAGATTATTGTAAAAAGTTTATTTATAGAAGAAATTCCATTATTGAAGGAAAAAAAGAAAGAAAATTCTCTTAGGCTCTAACTAATCACATTCTTCTTGAACTCTTGATATCTGCACAGTATAAGTCGCCATCATGTTACAAATATCACCATTTACCGCAGTATATTTAGAAAAATTATGAGGAGAGAATTCTATTCCAGTAAAATCCTTATCTCCTTGCTAACATTCATCATTGGATATAGTAGAAGCTATACCGGATGGAGGAGTAGATATAAAACATTTGTTTTTATATTCGTCTCCATAAAAGTTAATATCCTCTGATTTTATCCGTTATTAAACACAATTTCCACTTTTAATTGGATAGAAGACCAAGGGAAAAAAAGTTGCAGATTAAACATGAATGCGAATTACCATTTAAGCTTTATCAAAAGGGAAGAGAAAAATCAGCATCCTGATGCATTTTAATGTCAAAATTTGCATTTATCCTCTCTTATCTGTATTAAAATCTTTCTTAATATATAAAATGAATTTATTCCTGTATTTTTACCAAAATCTGACGTGTAAATACAATCCTCTTGCTTCAAACATTTCGTATGCATCATTTACTGTGAAAAGTTAATAATGATATATAAAATTCATGTAAATCAGTAGATATTGATATTAATGTATTTCTGATCGAAAGCAGAATATTATTTACCGAATATTGGCAACGATATTAAACTGATAAGTTTGTAACACATATAATCATTACTATAATAGTATTACGGCCTCTACTTCCTATAAATCAAAATATGCAATATATATATAGATTTTTTATAACCTATAAAACTTGTCAAAAATCTATTGATGGCAAATTTATATGTTTTATAAGAATAGAATCCAAGTTTTATCTGTTAGAGACTGATATAACTTTACACCTATTAAACCGTATAAAATCTCATCAAATTTCATAGCTTTATCATTTTTATCAGTAAATTCATCGTTTAGTTGCACTTTAAAAGTTTGTACACATGAAAAATATCTAAAAACATGTTATCATTTCCTAAAAGCTTCGATTTTCTCTAAAGACTACCCCTAGGGTCTTAACTTTGGTTAGTCTCTGTTGGTCTCCCTTTCTGTTCCTTCCTTGCATTTCTCTTTCGTTTTCGAGAAAATTCTTCTTTTCTGTCATTCTAACTTCCCAATAGATTCGGTTTTCACACGTTAAAATGTCACCGCTCCGAGTTGTGTAGTGACAACTTTGACCATTTTTATTTTTGCTTCTGTTCGAGATGGTGGCGACATTTTCCAGTCCCCTGTCAAAGGTATGTCAAAGCAAACTTTATTTATTGCCAAGATCTGTGTACTCTCTTCGTCCTTATTTTTTCTCATTCCTTTTCCCTTTAAGCACATTTCATTTCTTACCTTTAAACGTGCAAAAAAAAAAAATATATATATATATATATATATCTTAAAGTGATCGAATTATAATTGCATGACATTTCTGTTACAGGTTTCCTCTCGAAATCATTTAAAACATGTCAATAAATATTTTTTTAATGTTTTTATTAGAAAACAGAGAGTAAAAATACAGCAAGGTATACGAAAAAATAGATAAAAATGTAAATTTTTAAAGAAAATAAATAAAATTTCAACTATATTTTTTATATTTTCCTGTACTTATTATTTTTTATCTGCTTGATAAATAAATTTAGTAAAACAAATAAAATGCAGATTGCACAACTTTGCTAGGATAATTATAATTATGATATCGAAAAATGTATATATCAGAGAATTCCTTAATAAATAAAGTATTGCATCTATCTATATACAATAAAGTGCAACATAAATAGATATAAACAACATAGATATTACTTTTAAAACTGTAATGTCTCAGGAGAGAGAGAGAAATAAAAAAAAATCTATATATATATATATTTGACCTAACTTGAAACAAAAAATAACATCCTAGTCTGATACATCTTTGCAAACAATTTACACAAATATCGTACATATGCTATAAATAAATATGCGAAAATAACGAAAATGTAAAATAAATAAGCGAAAGATACAGTTAAATAGTTTTAAAATTTTAATTGTAATTTACATTTAAATTGGAATTTAAAACGATAGAGAGTAACAAATGTAATTAAAGGAATGAAATCGATATAAAAATAAATTACAATTAAATAAAGAGAAAACTACAAACAAAATAAATTTCAATTAAATCTATATAAATCAACTCGAAATAAGCGAGGCAATATATTTAATAGATAAATAAATAATTGAAAACAAAGAAACAAGACTTGTCTTTACTTTAGAAAATAGTAAACTTAAACGTTTTGACAATAGTCTTCGAAGGAAAAGATAAATAAATAATTGAAAACAAAGAAACAAGAGTTGTCTTTACTTTAGAAAATAGTAAACTTAAACGTTTTGACAATAGTCTTCGAAGGAAAAAAAAGAAAAAAAATAATGAAATTTTCTTTCTTCAGTATTTACCGTAGTTAGTCTGGCATTATCGATGAAATATTTAAAGCAGCTCCTTTCCGTCTACACAACTTAATTGTCGGTTAAATAGCTTGGCTGATACGTCCAATTAACGCCGCACATTATAATGAAACATCCTTTGCTTCCATAAACAGGAATATTTTAATGCTGCGTCGTCCTTGGAGAAAAATTTTCCGACGTTGTTTGGTGATTCATGGAAGATGATCTTCTACTACTTCCTGTGGCCGGAAGTGATGTCATCCGAGACCAAATAGTTGTTGTTTCGGGAGAATGACTTCCGTTTGGTAATTGAAGATTTATGAATATATTTTTAAATTAGTTATTAATAAATGCTTGGACATTTAATGCTCCAATTGAGCCGGAAGAAGAAAACGTTGCGGGATGAAGTTATGCAACCGCTGTGACATTTCTTATACCAGGAAATAATTTGCTGGAAATGTTCGTTTTTGTCGATGTTTACCTTTCCCATTACGTTAGTATTTCACGAAAATCTATCCGAATTTCAATATTTTTAACTCGTTCACATTTTTATAATGTAACGTCGATGAATTATTTTTTTCTTTTTTTTGTATTAAAGTTTTTTTTTAGTTGTTATTGTTTTCTTTCAATAATTTCATTTTTGCGTTTCGGAATATTTATTTTTCTTTATATTTTTTTCTTAATTTTTGTATTCATCTCATCTAATATCTTGCATTTCATTTCATTTTATTTGCATTACAGTATTTTTATTTTTTTTTTCTTCTTCCGTTTTGCACTTTTAAGTGCTAAATAAAAACGTAATTGTACGATCAAAAATAAATTAAGATAAATCAAAAATCAATAAATATCAAAATAGAAAATACTTTAAAAACTAACGTGATGCATTATGAACTTTACAGTTGAATATTACAACGAAAAAAGCACAAAAGTAGAGATGAATATAACAAAATACTTCGCAAATTATTTCATGATGTTTCTCGACATTAATAGGCTACATATGACATTTTAATTGTCATAAAAGATCCTTAATTTAAGATAACAACATATATGGCCTTGCTATCTAATTATACAGCTGTTAAAATTATTTCTTGGTATATTTTAATATATTATTGAATAATTAACTGTTGTACGGATTAAAAACAAATTTTTGATTTTTTAATACATTAAAATGAATTAAATTATGTAAAAATGTACAAAATAAAGAATGTTAGCTACATAAAGGTTGATATTCAGTTACTCGTTATTTTGGTTCATCGTGCCATCTATCGGGAATTACATTCACTAAACTGTCAGAATCGAAAGGATAAACATTTCATTGAAATAATCAAAATTTGGAGCAAGTACGTTAACAATAAGTCACAATCACCTGTTTATATTGTTTGTTGGATAAACAACAATGCAGTTGCTGCATCTATGGCATCTTTACTCCTCCAGGGAATGAGACCGGAAGAATCACGCTGGTGGTCTTAAGGTCTTTGGTGCTCTCATGGGAAGCGACCGTTTGTTCTCTAGACAGGATTTATCCGACGTTTTTCCTTCGTTTTGCTCTCTTATTTTCGCTATTGTTGTCACACATTTCGACCGAAAATGCACCTACACGCAGTAATAACAAATACTGAAGTTTTAGTTTTAGATTTTTTTTTCTTTTTAGTTTTTTTGAATGAGAACAGATGGAATTTCCTTTTTCAAACATTGTTTTGAACCAACAAATGGATATATCGTGTACTATAGAAACACTTAACCGTAGGGAATAGATTTTTCTGCAAGAAACGATCTCGCGTTGAAAACAATCATTATAAATTCGATTTGTTTATTAATTTTATATATGTAAAAAAAAAAGAAAATGTATGATAAATGGTTATTTTAATGTTATAAAGACCTCTTAAGCGAATTTAAAGTTAAGTAATCCTTTTACTTGCCGAACTAAACTGATTCCAGGCAGACAGACTTTGTTTTAATTAATTTGCTGTTAAGTGAAAGTGCAGGCAAAACGGAAATTGTAAAAGCGATTTTTTTTTATTATTTTTTTGCAAGAATAATGATAATTTTTTCATTTCTTAACGTAATTATTTGGTTATTTTTTTTTCCTCCCCCTTTTCGTTCTGCATTTTCGCAGAGTTAACAGTTGCAGGTCACCTTTTAACCGTTTGCGTTTAAAATTGAACAGAAATGATTTCAAGGACTTTAATGACGTCAAAAATAACTTCCCATCTCTAGAATGAATTCCATTGGGTAAAGAATGTCACTTCAAATCAGGATCTTCCATTGTGCCAATCATCATGAAAATCAACTGAAGTACATTGACCGATGTTCATATATATTAAGAGAACGAAATAATAATAATAAAAAAAAATATATTTAATATATATTAAATTAACTTTTTATCGTAATGTGGGTCATATTTTCGAAGAAAGAATGAGATTCTTTAGAAATAATAATAAATATTTAACAATAAACGGATTACTATTTTGTTAAAGAAATTTATTTGTGACGTATTTCGAAATTTATTCAAGAATCACATTACTTAAGATAATAAATTTTATTCTTGCTTATTGTGTAATGTAATCGAATTTAATTAAATAATAAAGAATTACACTATCATAAATAATTTATTTATTTCTGAAAACCATTTGTTTTTTTTTTTTTTTTATTTTGAAATTGGATCAAATAAATTTACTCTTATTTTGTATATATATTATAGGATATATTAACAATTTTTTACTCATTTTTACATTTATTAAAAAAAAAATAAGAAAAAAAGATCATTAACAATCTCTAGGAATGAGGTCAACAATCTAATTAATAAGATAATGAAAAATCAACCATACGTCCTAAACATTTATTCTCGCGAAATTACTCCTTTCGTGTTTTTCATTTATATTATTTTAATTTTTTATTTATTTATCGTTGTATTGGGATTTATTATATTTATAACAAAAAAAAAGAAAAATCATAAAAACGACTTCTTAATTTATTTATTTTTTATTTTTTTGCATTTTTTAATTTTATTTTAAAAAAAGAATTTTTTTAGTTTTAATGTAAATTTCATGAGTTGTAATTGATCCTTTTATTAAATGGATAAATTATATTGTGTTTTGAGAAAAGTGTAATGGATAAATAATAATGCATTTAAAAAAACGAAATTGATGTTTTTTTCGAGAGAGAATGAAATGAAGCTTAAAAGAAATGAACAACATTAACGGATTTAATTAAATTTAATGAACTGCATTTAACGAAATTTTAACGATAAAATCAGGACTTTTTTAAAGCATTTACTACATTAAAAATTTATTAAAAAAAAAAACAACATAACCTTAATATCGTATATGCTTTTTTTATAGTGACGCCTTAGTATCTACGCATGTGCTGTTGTTCATATCCTCTATGATGTTATCCCTGACCTCAGGAACAACCCGCTATCGGACCCATTTTCCCTCCGTTTCCAAGGTTACGCCTTGCACCTACAGGGCTTGCTATTGGATTGAGACAGGTGTGGTCGTATTTTTGGTGCTGTCCTTCAATCTTGGAAGTTGTTACCTTTTGTAGCGATAATTTAATCATTTATTATAATGATTTCTTTTCGAGAATGAAAACTTTTCGTCATTTAAACGTGTTTTAAAATAATATATAATTTTATTGTTTTTATTCCAGTTATTTTATATCACGAGTAAAATAAAAATAAAAGAATAAAATCAGAATAATAATTTTGAAACTACTGTTGCTACAACGTTTTACTACTTAAAAGTTTAACCGCATTGCACGAACCGTAGCAGCATGAAAGTAATTTTCTTTAGCTATTTTTGCGCTTATTGATTTTTGCTATCTACTGTGCTGTTGACGTAATAAACAATTATATTAGAACGGTATATATAGTCGTAATTTTAGATTACTCTGTAAATAAATGACTAAAAGTTTTTCTCTTCTCAACAATCTGGAGAACAATAAACGAATTTGAATACATAATATTCTTTTCGTTTTTATTTGGCCACAAAAAAATAATTAATAATGGCGCAACATGAAAATTGAGATAGAGATGACCAAATTCTAACTTATTACAGGTTTCAGTCATTTTTTATTATGAAATTTTTAACCATAATAATGTGCTCAAATAGACATATCATTAGCCCATTATTTATAAAATAATAATGATAACATATTTGTAAATTGAAGCCGTAAACATACACTCAAATGTACAAATATTTGTGATATTTCATGTAACTAAGCATTTATGTTAAAATAGCTTGAAAAGAACATACAAAAACATACTGCATTCTAATGAATAATTTGTTCACTTCTTTCCGAAATTTGGTATGTAAACAGAATGAATAGAACCCTAATAAGGAAAACTCTCATTGGGGGAACTGAACCAATCAGAATTGCTTTGTTAAATCACTAAAGTGGCAATTGTTAGAATAGAAACACTGAATTTTCTTGACGAATTTGACAAGATTTAATAAAATTATTCGTTTTCACGAGCACTTTTCTTTCTTTTTTTTCCATTTCTTTATTCGAAATGGATTAAAATTATGTATATTTCTTTTTCTTTCGAAACGTTAAAAATAACAATTTATTTTATTTTATTTTTCGTCAATTTCAATAATGGCAACGTACGAAATCACATTCTTTTTTATTGTAATTTTCTTTTTATTATTTTTCTTCACTCTCCAATTGTTTTTCTTTAATAACGTCAGTTTAACCGAAATTTAAAATAAACTGACAGAATTTTTTCAATTTTTGTTTCTTTTTTTAAATAAATATTTCTTTTTAAAATAATGCATTTTTTAATAATAAAAAAAAAAAAGAATTAGAATACGTAATAGTTTAGTAACTTTCTATAAAAATTGCTGGTGTAAAAATTAAAATACGGAATTTAAATTTAAAATTAATTTTTTGCAGAATTGCTTTATCAGCATTCTATAAATAAATATCAAAAAGTTAAATAATTTATGAATTATATAAAAGATCTTATTGTATAATAAATCGATGAAATTTGTTTTCTAATATTCTAGCTTTTATTCTTTTATAACAAAAAAAATTGTTCCACTGTATAACGAACGATAAGGTTTCTGTTAACAAAAGTCAGTCAAAGAATATCATTGTTATTTTTTCGAATAAAATCAGTGATAAATATTCATTTCTAAAGCTAAAAGTATAATATTTTTTTATTTATAAAAGATATATAAAGAAATTTACAAAAACGACTTTAAAGAATAAGGAAGAGATAATAAATTTAAATCATATCCAAGATCTCATGTGGGAAGTTTTATTTCATTACTTTTACAATTATTATCCAAAAGAAGTAACATTATTTCCAATCTTGTAACCAAAAAGTTTAAACAGGAAAGATAAAGAAAATTTATTCTGTATATAAGAAAAAGAAAACGGCCATAGCTAACCACAGGAAAAGTAACTAGAAAGAAAGGATAGGTCGTATCATTTTTGACAATTCAACAAGGAAAGAAAGGAAGAAAACAAAAACGACTGTTATGAAACGTTTTTGGCAGCGAGTTATGACCTAAGTCAAGTGAATGGTAGAACATTGTAATTGTCTGCTTTTATTGCCTATTTTGTCAGAAGTAAATACCACCCGCTCAGAGGTACTACCTAGTAAGAATTGAGATATAAAGGAATTACTGCCAAACCAGCTACCATATAAAATTCTACGTTTCTTTAAACTTGTAATTTGGATGAATTATGATTATTTCTTACAAAAGAAAGTGCCTTTAAAAGTGTTGAAATGTTCCTTTAGTATTAATTTGGAATCTTATACTATTTCTACTTCCTAATTTTAATTATAATTAGACAGTAGAAAGAATTCCACATGCAACGAAATAATTACTATTCTAAAAATTGTATTTAAGAAAATAATATTATATTTTGCTAAATTTTTCATTTTTCTTATATATTTTCTAAGATTATTTTTTATAATATCTTTATACTTAAAATGATAATTTCTAATGTCTTAATTTATAACATCTGATATATTTAATAGCAATTATAAATCAAAAGCAGTGATAATATAATATTATTTTATGTGCTTTTTTTGAAGCTATATCATGATAAATGGATTTCAGATTGTAAAACTGGGTCAAGAGACTATCTAAAAACTGAAGACATTCGTCCAAAATTGCATATGGCAATATACAATATCTATGTCCAATCGTATAAAAAGTTACGAATAAATAAATAACGCAACTTATTGCAATTGCTCTAGAAAAAAATAGCTAAATTTTTATCAAATCAAAAAAATAAGCAAAGGAAAACACTGAAAAAAACAGTCAACATCTGCGTCATCATCATTTGGTAGCCATGATACAACTGGCAGAAATGAATGAAAGCATCGAGTCGATTATAAGTTTACATTTAGTATCATCTCAAACATTTATAATAATAATTATAGAAAAATTCGTAATATTTTTTACTGTTAAATCTTGTAATAAAATAAATTTATGATGTTTTTAAATAAATATCATGTGATATCCATTAAAACAATAAGAATAAATAAAACCGTTTTAATCTTTCTTACCTCAGAGATTGAAAGTTTTAATTAAAGTAACTCACAAACCTTAAAATTCGAAATCGAACGGTCCAAATTCTAGTGTTTATTAGAACTGATGTATATATCTGTTTACATAAGAAATTACGCAATCCTTAAACTCCATAGAAAAGAAAAACTGGATCTATTTATAATAAGAATCGGCTATGTCCATAATAAGGAGAAATTCATTCACTTCTCTACAAGAAAAGAAATTGGATCCACACATTTCCATATCGCGATATTGCTTCCAGTTTCTTTACGGCAGAGTGTGTGAACCAATTTTTTTCGTCAGCGAAAGGAGAATTTGCTGAAAAAGCATTTTTTTTTTTTTTTTACTAAATTTTAAAGTATCTCCATAAAAAAAATATATATATTCAAAATTTATTCGAGTTAAAATGAGAAATTTTAACACGTATTTTAATCTAACTTTTTGCGTGGCCAGATTTTGCTGTGCTAGCTAGCTAGCAAGTTGTATCCATCTATAAGAACGTGGAATTATGATTTCGGATATAAATCCAGAATGGATTAATTACCAAATGAATTGGTATAGTTAATAATGCGCTCTTCGACGAAATCTTCTCGAGTCTTAAACGGGTATTAGTAAAGTATAGGAAGAGTATTTAGAAGTAGAAGTAATAGTACAACTGCAGCCAATTAGTGCCCCGTATAACGTTCTATTTGCTCACAAGATTATAACCGTCACGTCTGGCAAATATTGGAAGCAAATACCATTCCGCTCGCTGCATCAGAGTCACTTTGCTTAGATTGCTTTGCTTGATTGTCGCGTGGACTGGAAAAGACGTGATTAAATTGACAGTGTTCGCTTCCATGTTGTTGTTAATCTTCATTTATTTTTGCCCAATTTGAAATTGAATATCGAAATTACACCTTCGCTTTATCTAACTCCTCTCATTATTTTTTTATGTTTTTTTTTTTAATATTTGATTACTATAGCGTGGATGCATGTTTATCGTTCTAAAAAACTTTTCTGAAAACATAAAGGGAGAAAATTTTCATAACGATTGTATTTTATTAAAATATCGAAATTAAAAACTGCCAAACAATTTTAAGATGTTTATAAATGCTGATCAAAAATAATACAAGGGTTCCAACTGATGATAAAAGTATTAAAGAAAGAAAAATATTAATTTTTATTTCATATTTCGCTTGTTTATAAATAATAATACGATCAGGATTTGTGGAAAATGAGATGGTGCTCTAACTCACTCCGAAAGCTATTAAAATATATTAATAAAATTATATTTGTAGGTCCTGTATGGATCCAGAGTTTGTACCAAACTGTCTCGGTGGTTTCTCTTCATCTATGCCTTAATATGATTAAACTAAACTTTCATAACTTTAAAATGTCACTGTTTGTATTTTACATATTAAATTCATGAGAATAAAATATTATTTTCAATCGGATTAAATTTTTTATTTTTATTTTGTATTATGTTTTATAATTTGACATGCTTTAAATAATAATAACAAGCATTCTTATCAGATTAAATTCGGAATCATCAATGAGAATTTTAAATTTTTCCTTATTTTATGAAAAAGTATACATATTTTAAAGAAAGCAACTGTGCAAAATTGAATACACATTTTAAAGGATTATTATTTTGATAATGTTTTTCTCTCCTTAAAACGTCCAGATCATAATTTTGATCTGGACGTTTTAAGGATATTAATAAAAACATAATTTTGATCTGGATATTAATAAAAACATAATTTTGTTTTTATTAATATTTTTTACTGGTATCACAGAGGGAGCGTAGACACAAGAGGCGTGTATTTTTTTTTGGTAACTGATGACGCCACTTTCCATTCAGGGAGAATACTAAGTGGCGGGACGAAA
>AYEL01016499.1:0-33495 GCA_000484575.1 Olivierus martensii
GGCCGGATTGGCTGCGTGGAAACGCTTCGGCTTTCCACTCTGGAGGACCCGGATTCGAATCTCAGATCCCACCCCTTGAAAATTTTTATCATGGGATCCGGGCCCGGCCCGTCGATCCCCGTCCTCCACAATCCAGTTGACCCCTCCGCAGGGGTGGGCAGCCTGTGGAAGAGCTTGTTTCGCCCCGCCACTTAGTACTTTTACTGAGTGGAAAGTGGCGTTATCTGTTGACAGAAAAAAGGGAAAAAATACACTAAAATTATTTAATATATAATGCCATCTATAAAAACCAATATTTTTTTAAAATATATTCATTTTTAATTTGCGATTGTCCGTTATTGAAAAGGATTGCATTTCCTCAGAAGATATATTGTTATATACAAGCCACTTGCAAAATTTAAAAGATTTTAATGTTCGCTTCCAAGACATTGAAAATTTGAATGCTCCTGCATAGATCATAGAACCGCTGCACTGTGATATATCTGATTTTGATATTATGATACAAGAAGAGTTGATTGTATTAAAGGAGGATGTTAAAGCACAAGTTTTATTTGAAACACATGGGTATGCTGTTTTGGAATTTAAAAGTCATCCGAGAGTAATATCCCCAAATAAAAGTTGTTACCTAACCAAGAGATAGTGCGTTTTTCCGTGGAGCAGCCGCGCTAAGCTTTTACGTGCGGTCCGGAACATACAGTCATGAATTGAAAAAACGAAGTGCGGAATTCTTCTCCCATGTGCAAAAAATAAATAAAAATTCTGATATTAATTTTTTAACAAGCTTTAGTCAAGTCAATAATTTACTACGGAAAACAAGAAACAGGTTGAATAGTTTTTAACGAGGTGATTTAAGAATTAAGCAATTTTATGCCAAATATTTAAAAAATGCATCAATGCATCAAGCGCAGCCATCACATTAATTAATATCGAACTTTTGTGCAATTAGCGTGATTTTGTTTCCGAAAACTTGTTTATATTTGTAAAATTAAAAATGATAAGTACAAAAAATAATAAAACATAAATCTAATAAACCATTTTTTCAAAACTTTTGAAAAACACTATTCTATGGCATTCACGAATTAAGAAATCGAGTTTTTTGTAGGCGATTATTTTAGAAGTCACTTTTTTCACGTGATACCTACCTGTTGCCGACTGCTGATATAGTATGTTGAGGCCCGCTTAATGTAGCATTATCTGTTTGAATCGCAGTTCGAAACTTGAATTTTTTTTAAATTTTACTATTTTTTATATTAATAAACAATATATCAAACCATCACAATCTATATATTACAGGAAAGAGCAATTACTTGTGCTTCTGGGTTTAAGTCAGAACTGGAATGAAAACAAAAAGAGCAATTACTTTTAGAAAAACATCGAAAAAACGGCATCTTACCTAAAGACGCCGAAGTTTTTATATTTCCTTTATTATAACGAAACAATATATCAAACCATCACAATCTATATATTACAGGAAAGAGCAACTACTTGTGCTTCTGGGTATGTGGTTTAAGTCAGAGTTGGAATGAAAACAAAAAGAGCAATTACTTTTAAAAAAACATCGAAAAAACGTCATCTTACCCAATGAGGTGCCTAAGATGCCGCGTGTGCTAAATTGTTTATTACCTTTGAGAAATTGATATCTAAGCTTCATCTTTGCAGTCTTCGCAATGAGTAGAAGATGTAGTGCATGTTTCATGCAGCCATCTGTTGAAAAGAAACACAGGATATCCAATCGACTTTGGGAGTGTTTTTACTGAAATAATAGTCCACCACAGTGGCAACAGAAATTATCTTCATCAAGCTCATCATCCTCTGTACTGCTTTGCGACGGCAATTCCTCTTCGCTGGAAGAGCTATTGGGCTCTCTCAAACATCGCTGTCGTTTGCTATTAATATTAATAGTTACTGTGTTTTGCTGCCGTCCTTTCTTTTTTTTCAATTTTTTCGGCCTTATCTTTCATTTTCTGTCTTTTTGCTGCTCGATATTCGGGAGAAGTAATGTTTTCTGCTCCCTGTTTCTTCGTATTTCTACAATTTCTTGGGATGACTGCTATAGATTGAATGTCATCAAAGGAACATTTAGCAAAGTTACCTGAGTTACTTGCACTAGGTAATGCTAAGCTGGATGATGCAGTTATTCCAGAACTTCCAGCATTTGCTGTATTATTAGGAGCAGCATTTTCTTTAAGTTTAATAAAAGCATAGTCTGGAATCTTCTGTGGATTTAAGGGGTAGTGCCACAAGCTTCGAAACCTAACAAAATAGAGTTTACTAGTAAAATAGAGTAAATTAATGTATTCGAGGCTAAATGGCTAATAAAAACTAATTTACTTTACCCGAAACTGCATTTCTAACTGTAACTGATTCATTCAACGCTTCCTTCAACAAGGTAGGGAACTGAAGTCTCCTAATATTTCGACCAGGATTCATTCTCAGCCACTTGGTATATGCGTTGTTTCAAGCAGTTTTGAAGCTCTTAAAAAAAGTTTTATCTAATGGCTGAAGCCAATGAGTGGTGTGGCTGGGAAGACACAACAAAATAACATTATTTTCAGAAACATAATCTAAGACATCTACGTTGGAACAGTGAGAGGAATGACCATACAGAATAAGCAAGACCTTTCCTGCGGGTTTCCTTGGTCACATCTCTTTCAACCATTTTAAAAAGATCTGTGATGTTGCATAGCTTGATTTTTCGGACATTAATACCATTGTACCAGGTAGTGACCCATCTACGAACTCTTTTTTCAAATATTTGCCTTTCATTATAGCGAAAGGGGGCAAAAAGGTTCCCTCTGTATTGCATGCAATCATAACAGAAATGGTTTCACCCTTCTCACCACTGGAGATGCACTGCACTGACTGCACCTTTGATTGCAATAACTTTTCCCATTTTATTGTTCATTTGCAATCCTGTTTCATCCATGTTAAATATATTCTGGGGGGTGGTGAAAAGATTGTGTTCAATGCAAATTTTTTCCAAAAGTGTGAAGTATGCATTCGTTTCTTCTCTGCACATTCCTTCTCAAGGAACGTGCCAATGAAACAGCAATAGGTTTCCGTATTGCTAAATTGGGATGGCGCGACATAAAAAGCCGAAATCACTCAATACCTGCTAACTGTTTTTCTGAATTAAATTTATGGGGAAGTGCATTTTTTTCGACGAAGGAATAAGCCAAATATCGTATGCTCATTGAAGTTGTGGCAAAACCACAGCGCTCGAGTTCCTGGATGTACAGAACTAGTTTGTCTTCGTTATCCGTTCCTAGAGAACACTCTGGGCCAAGTCCATGTTTTCTGAAGTCACCCTTTTCTATTCTACGTTTCAAAGTGCGGACAGGAACCCCATATTTCCTTGCAATCTCTCTCCATTTTGAGTTTCCATTTTAGATTTCTTTAATGGCCAATTGCAGAGCCTACTCAGTCCAATTGGCACGGTTGGATGTTCGAAGTCGATTACGAGGCATTCTGGAAAATTTTAATTCATTCAGAACATGTAATAATTTATGAAACCTGCATAAAATTGTATAATTATATGTAAATATATTGAGGGTAAGATCCTGCATGCGGCATCTTATATTGCCCGAAGTGCGGCATCTGACCCCCCACACATGCCGTCATAGTTGACGTCACATTAACAACGTCTCTATAGCAGAGAAATTCTATTCGTAATGGCTAACACAATGAAACTCTAAGTAATCGTCAGTAATCATCACGTATCTCTGCCATCGCCATTTATTCTGTTATTCAAATTATTCTACATAACCTAAACAATTATAGAACAATGAAACTCACCTGATTCAAGAACAATGCTGAACAGATGAACACTGTATGAACTCGGATCACATTACTTGACTACTAATCGCCATGTTATTCTGCATAAACGCCATCTGGTAGCATTTTCCTACCGTGCTTGCTTTCACAGATATATTATATGCGGCATCTTTACCCACTTTACTCTATAGAGAAAAATGTAAGGGGGTCGATGAAGAAAATCATTCTTTTAAAAGGGGTCGATGCAAGAAATAGGTTGGGAATCCCTATTCTAACCCCTTACCCACAGGAGATGATCAAATATATTAGTTGTTGATTTTTTTCCTTTTTAATAAGGCTGTTTCACAGTATTTGTACCGTCATCGCCAGGGAGCGCATCATCACTGGACCGGCAATTTTCGATTGTTTCACATTATCCGACATTCAACCATCATCGACAATAAGGCAATGTAGTTGAAAGGCAAGATTATCGTTTGATCTAACTAATTTTGCAGTTGAGGCACGAATATAAATTTATACCTCAAAAGTTTTCATATTATAATAGTTATTTTAAATAAAAAACGAAAAATATATAACAATAAACAATAATGCATTAATTTTTAATTTTGTATGAAAAAATAACTGTTATAATAGAAAATTTTTGGACCATAATTTTTTATATCTGTAATTAACGAGATGCAGGACCCACTCTAGGGGCCGGCAATCCGGACATTTGTCCGGGGCGGCAAATTTAAAGGACGGCATTTTGGTTGTGAAGGTGACAAAATATTTATAAGTTAAATACTTAATTAATCGAAATTTATATTTATCGATTTTTTCTTTGGCTAAAATTACCATGCAATTTACATTTTGTAATTACTGTTTTTGCCTAAAAGCTAAAAAATATTTGCAATCCTTAATTCTGAAGAAAACAACCATAAAAGAGCGGCATGTTTAATTAAATAACAAAAAAGGCCAGGTATCTAAGTCGCGCAACGCATAGAACAGCACGCAGGGCGCTGATTGAACTTATTTGAAACAGGAATGGGACGGAATATCATGCGTCGACTTGATTATTACCTCTAATTATAAAAGGGCGATTTCGTTACACAATTGCATTATTCTCGCTAATACGTCGGTGATGATAACCATTTGATTTTTATTTAAAATAAAAGATAAGGCGGAGTGGGGTAAGTGCAGAACAGTTTTTGCAAAGTTGGACTTTAAACGCAAGTATTTTAACATATCGTATAAATATTTAACAGGGTCGTTAACAATCTCATTGCCCAGCTAATACCGTTTAATTCATCCTTGAAAATTTTAAATTTGCTACAAGATCGTACAAAATGTCAGCTACTCTGCACTGAACTCGAAACGGGGTAAGAATGTACGTGCAATTTAAAAAAAGCTTTGAAGTTTATTTACGCACGCTAATTGTCAAGAGAAGTATTATGAACAAATCTACTATAAAATGCTTTTTACCGCATTAATATAGGTTGTTTTGTTTTAGAGTTATTCTTTGTTAAATAAACAAGGATTGAACTCTGAAATGTGAAAGGCGGCATACTGAAATAAATCAAATATATAAAGTGATGTATATAAGTACACAAGTTGTCTAATAACAACTTGTGTATTTACATACATCACTTTATATTTTTGTTTTATTTCACTATACCTCATCTCACATTATTTACTTTATATCACTTTATATATTTTTTCAAAGTACAAATGCTCACATTTTGTTATTTAATATGAGAAAAGATTTTTATCAAATAAAAAATGGTTTATACGAAAATTTTAATTGATATCTACAATTTGATTAAAAAATGGTTTATACGAAAATTTTAATTGATATCTTTGCATTTATCCAAATCATCTCGACTACGTTCACATTTCGTTCATCTTTCGAATAATCGCTCCTGTTGGTTTTTCTGACATAGCTGCCAACCATGTTATATGCTAGAAAAAGAAATTAATGAACAGATTAAATTTTAGAACACGAAAAAATAAAATTGAACGTGTTATGAGGCTAGAGCAATCTAATATGCGATTACCCCAAGTTGCTGATCTGCGCTTGCCCCAGGTAACAATATTTGCGGGGCAAGAGCTTACCAGGGATTTTCTCAATAAATTTTGAAATGTCAAAAAATATTGTTTATTTAATATAAACTTTAATCGATATTCTTCATACTCAGAAAAAAATAGCTCCTAATGTGAAGTTATCTTAAGAATTATTGTACTTTTAAGATACTGTCAAAGTTGTCTATGCTGTTCGGGCGCGATGCTTTTGTAAAGGTCGATGTAAATACTGGATTCGGATCATTTATCGTGCGTTATCTATGTCGATAAGTTGATATTAACTTGTAGTAAATTACTACAAAATCAAATAGCAAAATTTCGCTTAAAAAAAGCCCGATAATGCACTTCCCCAACTATGCCCTTACCCCACTCCGCCTTACATATTTTTAAAAAGTATATGTTTAAGGGGCGGCAATTGGTCTTTTTGTCCGGGGCGTCATAAATGGTAGAGCGGGAGCTGCGAGGTGATAAGCATTTAATATAAATTAGTAAAAATTTAACCATATCGGGTGAAAATATATCGTACATTGAGATGATTGCACGAGTAATCACCATACAATTTTAACCCACATTTGAAATTGAGTTCTTAGTTTAATTTATAAAAATGCATCTTTTTCTTAAAAAATGAGATATGGGTTAATGCAGCGATTTTCAATTGGTGTGTTGGGGGTTTGGGATAAGATAGGAAAGAAGTGAGAAAAAAATTGAGGAATAAAAAAATTATCGAGATAAATTTTTATTTTATTTATTTAATTTAACAATAAACTCTATGTTACATTTTCCCTTACAAAAATTGTAAAAAATATTGTGGAAATACTGTATATTTTTCATAAAAGGCCGATAATAATGTGAACAATACCAGTTTAATAAAAAAAATCATAGTAAAATTAAAAAATCTGATGAAATTCCTTGATAATTTTAGCTATTTCTTTAGTATATCGTAAGTTGAAAAAGATTGGAAATTTAATGGATAGGGAATGAAATTCTGAGTGACACACAATATATATTATTCTTAAAAATTTAAAAATCATAAAAATATTTCATAGTTCGCTTCAACTGTAGAAACTGAAGGGTGCAATATATTTTAAATATTCTATACCCTTCAGTTTCTATGGTTAAAGCGAGTGCCACCTCACCTCACCTGGTTCTAGTCTGTATTGTACAGATATTTGAAATTTAATTTACATAAATATGACATTAAAAATTATCGTCATTATAAATTTAGAGGAAAAGAATTTATCAGGAAATCAAGACAGAAGAAAATTTTTATCTATAAATCTTTCACAGTATTTCAAAAATATTAAACCTAATACAATTTATATATAACTATAATAAATTGTATTAATTTTACCAGTACTGTAATTTTGCCAAAAACAATTTTAAAAAATTATTTCCAGTTTCACGATAAAGGTAATAGAATACAGCATCAAAGCATTACTACAGCGATTTAAGTAATGCTATAATCATTTTATTATTAAAAAAAACTTTTATATGACTGTGACAAATAGTTACAGCTGTTTTTAACTTTCGATCACTATCTTGTAACGCGGCCATATGGAAAGTTCAAAATTGATACTGTACAGTACTTAGAATGAAGACGATTCATTCTAAATAAGCCGATCTAATATCAATTCTAATTACCGCAGTGCCATTAATCTAATATCAATTTAAATAATTGTAGCATCGTTAGTATCGTAAATCGTATTTAGAATTGATATTAGATTTATTTATTTATTTAGAATGGATATTTCTAAAGCAAACTGGATTTTTTTCGATATTAAATTTCTATTCAAAAACAATATTAAAATTTATATTTCTATTTACAATTACACTAGTTTGCGATGATCACTATGATGATTGTTTTATTATTTTCTAAAGCAGCCATCTGTTCTGAAGATTTTTTTTATTGCCTCTTTTATTTTTGAGCCACGGACCAAGTTTACTACTGTTTAGAAAATTAAATAATATTTCCTAAGGGAATTATTTTTCCGCTTAAAAAATACAAGATCATCTCAAAATTCAACACTTGGTTCATACTGAGAGTAATTAAAATAGATATAAAAATCAAATGCTAAAAAGTTGTTGCTGAGATGCAGCATCAACTTTCTCATTAAAATTAAAATTACAATTTTTGTATAGTTTTTGTTTACGAGTTAAATAAAATATTTCATAATTTGTGATGAATTTGTTTGCTATATATTATTTGATATTCAAATTGCAGAAATGGATTATAAGCTTAGACTCTTAGGATCCACAATTTCTAGTAGTGATTCATGGGAGTCCGTAAAAATCAAAAGATTAAGAACCACTATTCTAATGAATTTTTATGCAAAAAAAATATCCGAAAATAAAGTTGAATATACAGTATGTTTGAATCAATTATTTTAATTAATATTGTTGGTTGAATATATAGTTAACAGTTACTGCTAACAAACGTGTTATAATTTTTTAATACATCATTCATAAAAGACTATTGTATTAAGCTAGTACGTGTAAATATGTAGTCAAGTACTGATTCTGAATAATTAATTCAGGATCAGTTCTTGACTACATATTTACTGTCCGATGATTAATTCAATAGTAAAAGCAAACAATGAAAAACAATACAGTATTAAAAAATTCCATTAGATCAAGAGATAAATATTCTTTTGTATTTTCAGTGTAGTAAAAAATAAATCATTTTTATCATAAAATAATTTTTCCAGATGATTTTAAATTTTATGTTACGTTTGAATTTATCTAATTTTTGTATTTTCAATAAATATCTTCATGATAAACGATAGCATAATAAAATATAATTTTATTTCTAAAGTAAAACTTAAAGATTGCTATTTACTGAGATTAGATTCATTTTATTAAAAATGATAAATGTATTTCTTATGTACACAAACCTTTCACCAAATAAAATATTGAATTCTCCGTAAATATTTTTGTCATCTTATAAAAAAAGCATTAACAAAGTACTGATTTTTATGATTCATGCACTGTTTATATTTACCATTTAGGGTCAACAGCGTGTTTTTCGTTGAAACATTTTTTCATATAAGAACTATTGATTTATTTCAATCATGTATACATAACAATTGAAATAACTTTTGTATTTTTTTCCAGTTACTGAAGTTTCGTTTCTTCCTCCTTCCTTAGCATTGTTTATTAAACTGTCATGTATATTGACAGTTGAATATATATATGTATATATATATTATAATTTGATAATTTATGCATTACCTGTTTTAAAACAATAATATTCAAAATTTCTCTTATTTTAAGGCAGGAATTTAATTAAATTACAAAATATAACATGTTATTCATTTACTGAAAGTTTTGATACGATTCTTTTAAAATGTAGTGACTAATTGCTAATTATAGCATTTGTTATTACATTCATGTTTCTATTTTCAAGTAGATATTACATTCGAATATTGAACATTTCTATCCGAAATTTTTATGCCGAAAAAAAATGACTATATGCATTCATTTTATCCACCAGACTATTGTCCATCCGCAAGATATTTTGAGACCCAATACTACAAAGCATTCAGAGCTTAAAGGATTAGTTTCTTTTTATTCAAGGTATAGTCTATACAATTATATAAAAGATGCAACTTCTAAATCTTCGACGTTAGCCTAAATTTTTTATTTCTACATCATCATTCCTTTAAAACAATGAGCATTCAAACTTCCTAATTATTCTAAGTGTACTAATTGGTCATAATTGTTGTTAATTGATAATTTGTCGAATTACGCAAGAGATAAATTTAGCAGCGAGCGTAAATAAAATTAATCCAAAAGTTGAAAGATACAGTTGAAGGGGTTAAGTTCTGATTTTCCTATAAAATGTTAAGTTGGGAGACTCAGAATGTGTGGGACCTGGATTCAGTTCTGTCTCTAAAGAAAAGAGATCAATTTTACCCTGTTTATCATAATCATAAATTATAATTAGTAAAAGGTGGAAGAAAAAATGACATCAAATCCAAGATGATATTTATTAAACATGAAGTAATGTGAGACTCAGAATGTGTGGGACCTGGATTCAATTCTGTCTCTAAAGAAAAGAGATCATTTTTACCCTGTTTATCATAATCATAAATTATAATTAGTGAAAGGTGGAAGAAAAAATGACATCAAATCCAAGATGATATTTATTAAACATGAAGTAATAAATAATTATCTCCGAATATTGCTTGAATGAATGAAATAGATATTTTATTCGAATATTGAATTGAAATAATATATTGTAGTAGGGCGCTAATTTTTAAATGAAAAGTAGTATAATTCTAAGCAGAAGTTCATAGGTTATCTTAAAGAATAAGGATCAGCAGAGCGAAACTATGACAAATACATATATGATAAACAAAAGATATATTATCATATGCTTAGTAATTAATGCAATATTATTTTATTTATTTACGTTTTTATAATTCTTTCATATGGGATATATTTATTCTGATAGTGATCTTATTAGTATTTCGTCAAGAGAAATTGTCTTTAATGTAGAGGTGGCGTTATTGATATACAGTATACTCTACTGCAGTGTTTCCCAAAGTGTGGTACGCGTACCCCCAGGGGTACGGGAAGAGTTTGGTGGGGGTACGCGTTGCACCGGAATTTGGTGGGGATATGCACTGTTTATTAAATTTAAATAGAGTATGGTAGTTCATTAATTAAAGGAAGGTTTTACTGCAATTGCTTTTATAAAAGCAGATAAGTAATACAAAAACTAATTGAAAAGATGCATGGTATATCTTTAAATTATTTATATAATCTAACTTGGTTGTAAATAAATGTGATTCATCAAATTCTGCTACATTTGCATTATTTGATAAACAATTGGCTCGACTATCAATAAATCTGTGTCAGAAGTTGATATTGGTACTATTAGAACAAATGCAGAGAATATTTTAATTTATATAAAAAAATAATCCTGAAAAAGCTTTTTATATTGCCTCTGTATATTAAAAAAAATTGAAATACTGCATTTTAACTAAATACGTTTTTATTAAATGATAAATTAATTTTAAACAATTTACAAATCATCATAGAATTGAATCTTAAGAATTACACAATATCAGTAACGATTAATTCTGGTTGATGTTATCAATTATTATCAATACTATAATTGGTAAAAGTAAAATAATTTGCAACCAAATAGCCAATTAGATCGTAGATAAGACTGAAAGTGACGTGTCATTCAATCCTTTTCGAAACTTCTTATGGAATCGTGATATTAAATTGTTGTAAGCATAACTATTTCAACTCAAATATAACGATGTAGTACACTAAACTTTTTCTAAAAATTTATTATTATTAGATATAGATATTCAAAATTCAATTAAAATAATTTTAATTACGTCGTTTAATAAATTGATCTAAAGAACAGAAGGTTAAATAACCGCATAATATAAATCAAACAATAATCGATTATATTTGAATAAATCACACATACAGTATATATAATGTGCGATAATTTTTTGCTTTTATCAAAAAAATTCTTGATTTTGAATTGATATTTTCGTATATAAGCTACATATATCTTCAACAGCTATAAATTCATTCTGTTTTAGATAACAGATATTGTATTTCTTCTAGAAGAGAATCTGTAGCACTTACCAGTTAGTATATAATCACCGTAAAAAAAGTTAGTGTTCTCATATTTTAAAACTTATTAGAGTATTCTCACTTTACCAATGAATAACTATTAAATTTCAATTTATTTTTAAATTACAACCAAAATAATTTTATAATATTAAATTTATAAGTTCCGAAAAAAAGAGAAAATATTGTAAAGTACTGTGTAAGAATTTATCCTAAATACAAGTTATACGTTTCGTATAATTTCTTATCAAAATGAAATTTGATTTTTGACAAGAATTTTATCTTCATTTTTTAAATAATTTTAATTAAACTATTTTTTCATCATTTATTAATAAACTAAAATGAAATCAAAGTTTTTATTTATTTTATTATTTCTAGACATTTATTTTTAAATAATTAATTATAGTTAATACTAAATTATTGGATAATATATTTTAAAAATAACAAATGCAGTAAATATATCGCGATCTAATAAATTTAATAATGTAATGTATTTTTAAAACTAATTTATTGCTTTGAACTTGTTATTGTTTGTGTTCAAAATTAATATAATTGCTTACAGTAGAAATAGAATGCGATAAAAACGCATTCAGTCACCCTTAAAAAGTTGAAGTTTTTACTGCTATTTTTATAATAAATATTTACAAGAAAAAATGGAAGTAGAAAGCAGAATGGGAATAAAAAAATTCTACTTATCAAGAAGTTCATTCCATCGCTTATGCTACTAAATGACCCCGAATTTATGAACGCATCCAATTGATTGTGACATTTATAAATAGTATAATTACGATTTATGATATAAATTGAGTTATTAAAAGTCGTACATCCAGACAAAAAAATCTCTTAAAATACTTTTTCTTAATGGTTGTGTTTTTGTTTGTATTTTTTATATTTTATGAAGTGCCATTTTATTTATTTTTTATCGATATACTTCACTTAATTGATATTAAATGGCCTATTAAGTGAATGACTGAAACAAACAGTGAAAAAAAGAAATTGCGTTAAAAAAATAAAATTTACATTATAGAAATATAATCTTAGAGGTTTTTAACGACGTTATTGTTTTATAAGGATAATATCTGCAATTATTTATGTTATTCTTGTAAATATTGATAATCATTTCTGTAACTTATAAAGTATAGATTATACATACCGGTATGTATCTTTTCATTTAAAAAAGAAAAGCTATTTTGAATACTAATGCAGAATGTTATTTAGAATCAGTATAGATATGCATATGTCGTCTTTTTTTTTCATTTAAGATTCCCTACTGGGCCCAATTTTTAATTTTGTTGTACAATATTAAGTGGCATTCTATTTTAAAAAGTTTTAGTGTCGAATTCAAAACTGTTTTATGCATATATTATTTCCACACAGAGCTATTACAGTGCTCAAAGTTATACAAGACTATTTAATAATATTATCGTAAAATAGTTGAAAATTCTATTAAACGACTGCTTTTCCATCAAAATATAATAAATTTAGATTAGAATGAAATAAATACTGCACTTCACAATTTTCGTTTTATCTATTGTCCTTCATTGTTGAAAATGGGCTATGATGTCATCGTCGGTAATAATATTTAATGCATATGTAAATTAATATATGATTAACGTCTGAAACTTGCATTTTGTTATTAAAATTATTAATTTAAATCTCAAATTGTATTATATTTTCAACCAGGGTCAGCAAGAATTGGGTATCGCAGGTGCGACTACATCGGCTTCACAATAGCTTACCAGTTAGTCAGAGTATGCTGTTTTTGTTTTTACGGTTATCTCGTTTATAAAATAATTGCCTAGCATATGACATTTGTACATTAGCCCCTGAAATTTTCGAGCTAATATTTTTTTGAAGTAGCAATTTATTATAAATTATATATATATATATATAATATATATCGTTGGATCGTTTATTTGAACATCCAAACAACGAATGATGATCGTTGTTCAGTTTAATACGGATGTTTCTGGCTGATCCAAGATCCAACGATGACGAGGCTTTTGTTCATTAATTAATATATTTTTACTATTCGCGAGTTTTGTTACGGATTTTCGGATAAAAGATTTGCGAGCATTTCGGGTAAAAGATCTTTTGTTGTATTCATGCTATACATAAATTTAAAATAAATTATGGTTATATAATTAAAAAAAAAAAAGCTGTAGCATACTATAGTTCTATTATATTCTCAATTTGCGCAATTCATGTGAATCATCGCATGAATTGCATAATGGCATTTAAATGGTATTAAACTGAAAAAAGCGTAAATCGAATTGACTTATAATAAGCATTATCTTTATTTTACTATTATTGTTCAGATTATTAATAAATAATATACCATAGAGAAGTTTAAATCTTCAAAATTTGCCTTTTCATGAGAGGCCACATAAAAAATCCGAAGTTCGTGTAAGACAGAGATTAATAACAAATCCTACGACAGTACAGTATATTTGGTGAAAATGCTACTAACCAGTAAGAGAGCGTATATCGTAGGATTTAGGTCACTATCATTATCGTAAAAATGGACAAAAAATTCTATAAGGAAATTTTCTAATATTGTATAGGAAATGAGATTAAATAGAAATTTCGACAACATCAAATACTTTTCCTAATTTTGTATAAAAGATACTGAAATCGCATACATTTCTAAAATACTATATATATTTCAAATAGTATAAACATATCCAGGGTATAAATAGCCTATGCTAAAAATAATTTTACATATGTTTACAATATACAGTCGACTCTCTGTAACTCGAACGTCCATAACTCGAATTCTTCCTTAACTCGAAGATGCTCAGTAGTTTTTAAAATAATGCTGAATAATGATTAGTATAATGTAATTAGAATTAAAATACATAAACTATAATAATAATTGATATATAAATGTTTAAATTTGCATTAATTTATTAGATATAAATAGATTTTTTATTAATATTTTGTAAAAATTTAAAATTTAATAAATTACTTGTTACAAATTCTTGTATTATTGAATTTCTATAATATATTTTGCGAGATTCAACATTGTAGGGATACATTTATCTGATTATGTTTTTTGACAATTAGGGTAATATAAATAAAATGAGTGACTCTTTAGTACATACACTTGCGGTGATAAATATCTATCCATTTACCACAGATTTGTAATTATCGGGTAAACTATTGAACAGTAGGATAATATAAATAAAATGAGTGACTCTTTAGTACATACACTTGAGGTGATAAATATCTATCCATTTACCACAGATTTGTAATTATCGGGTAAACTATTGAACAGGTTGAAATAAATCCAAATATCAAAGTTTAATAAGGAGAGCCGGTGGCCAGCTTGATGATTATGCATAGAAGAAACCCTTAGCTAATGTTAAAATTCCAAGGGTAAAGTGGAAACGATGGGAGTAACAAGGAGTCGACGAGTTGAAATCTATGAAGTTTTTAAGTTGAATTATCGGCTAAGAGAAAGAAAAAGAGTAGAAATTCAGTTCTGTAGAGTTGAATTTCAATAGCTATCTGCAACGAACTGATTTAAAGTCAGCTCGTTGCAGGTAGTTATTGAAATTTTAAGTCCGAAAACGAAGGACCAACGAAACTGACTATGGAATGAAAAGATACAAATGGGAATAAAAAAAGAGCAATAAAAAATCCCTACTGCTTTTTCTGATGACTCATCCCCAGCAATGTGCACATAAAGAAGAATAGTGGTTGCGGAACTATTTCTGACTATTCAGCTAGCTCAACTCAATCCTAACTCTGGCGATATCTGAAAAACGTTATTTATTGCTGTTCGTTATATGTTGAGCGTATATATAAGAAGTGATTTTAAGAAAATTCTCTCAACGCTGCATATATCAGTACTAAATAAACGCATGTTTAAATATTAAATTGTCATCATTGGCATGCATCACTCGACATTCTTCCATCCTTACATGCAGAAACCGGACATTTATCCTACCGGTTCTGTCAGATAAACTACAAGGGAGACACCTCTATAATATGTTTGATATCAAAACTGACGACGTGGATCTAACGACTTTGGTTTTAGTCTTATAAGGGCTACACAGGACGTAAGAACTCCGCCTTCATCATCCGTATGAGATCCATGGAGGTCTCAAACTGATCTCATACTGATACTCAATAGTAACAGAAGGTGGGGTAAAAGCGGATAAATTAATTAAATTAGAAGTCATTTTTGAGTTCGCTGTTAGATTGAAACAGTCATCACGGAGATACAGAGGTACCTAGTTTGATCTGCCTACCTGGTATTGCCCCATCTTTTCCTATAACAAAACCAGTATAATATAACTAAGTTCATACAGATTCGTTATTGGTTTGTAAATTGTAAGTAGTAGTTTTGTTAAACTACTACATATAATAATTTCTTTATACATGAGCTCAACATTCTGACAGTTCAACGGTGATAAATGCCTTTTACAGACATCATCGGAGTTAGAACCCATTACTAGCTGAGTAGTCGGTAATTGTTCGATAATCATGATAATTCTATATAACGCATATAGCTGAAGATGAGTCAATGAGAAACCAAGTTGGGTTTTTTCATGTTCTTTCTTCTTCCTTTTTGTATTCTCTATTGATAGCTGAATTTGAACTCTCCTTCCTTTTCTGAGCCGAAATTTCAACTGTAAAAAATTTCGTAGATTCTTACTCATCCACTCTTTTTTCTTTCATCAATAAAATCGTAATATTAGCTAAACCTTTCTCGAACCTTTGACCAAATTGATCCATGCAATGGTCGCCCTCAGAAAGTATAATATAGAAATTAAATGTATAGTTTCCATTTATTAGTATTTTATTATGTTTTATAAACACCATAGAAATTTGTAAATATTATGTTATGGAATATAACACTATTTTTGATAAAAAATTAAAATTTATACTAAAATAATGATTAGGCATGGTAAAACTCAATACGAAAATGAAACAAAAAATGCTAATCTACAGAACTATATATCATGTTATTTTTATTTTTATGGAGTTTTACGCTGCTTCCAACTGTATAGGATTAAGCAACAGATTATTTAATTCTAACCATGGACTGCCCACACCCTATAGTAGATCGGTCGTGGAGATGGAGGATGAGATTCAATGAGCCAGGCCCGGACATTTTCTGAAAAAATCTGGATCCGTCCAGAAAAAATTGGGAAGTGAACCCGGATTCTCCAGAGAGAGCACAGTACGGTTCCAGCGCGGCAGCGCGCTTCTCTTAACGTATCTAATTCCTTGGTCAAAGGAATTAGATACGTTAAGAGAAACATAAGCTTACTTCTTTATAAATATTTAGAACATATTATTCCTTTATATAGCATTAATATTTAATTATGTAAATTTAACAGAATATTATAGTTACGAGAAATTAATCGTGATAAAGTGACTATTGTAAACGTTGCAATTTTTTACTTTAAAGTATATAAACTTATATATATATTTTGAAAAATATGTAAAGATAAAGAAGTATATAATATAATTTTTTTTGCAAAAGGTACCCGTTTCAAAGAATTAACTTCGATGTAAAAATTGACGCTATAAATTTAGGAGGAGTATTGACCAATCAATCGGGATATGTAGAAGATTTTAAAGCAGTTCGTCTTTTCTATCTTCTGGATGACGATACTGAGGAAAGAAAGAGAATGGCATCAATGTGGGAAGCAGAATTTGTAGAAATTTTATCAAATGCAAAATTCCGCAACATCCAGTTCTATATAATTACTAGAGATGGTCTAAATGTCGAATCTAGCCGTAATTCTGAAATAGCTTTCTCACTTTCATTTATATCTGGTGCCGTTATGATATTATTTGCTATAATATCTTGTCTATCATGGGACGCTGTTACCAGTAAACCCTTGATAGGAATTGGTGGAGTTCTGAGTTCTTTCTTAGCCACCATTACGGCCTTTGGATTGTTATTACATTGCAACATGGAGTACGTTGATACAAATGTGGCTGCTATATTTCTACTTATAGGTAAGTATGAATATTAAATAATGAATTTTGAGAAGTTATAATTAGTAACTAGTATATTCATAAATTGATTTTATCATATTTTTTATTTTATAATTTTTTAAAATATAAATTAAGAGAATTTTATTTGATTTGTTACTTCGAAAAATTGTGAATTTAATTTCTTATTAATAAAAAGGAGACAGAAATTTCCCCAGTCCCACCGATGAATTTATTTTAAAATTTTACGAAAAACAGTTTTTATTCGTTTTATGCTGAATAACGGTGAAAAAAATTTGACATATGACGTAAAAATTTTTCGATGAATTCATATTATATATTAATTAAAGGTTTGGGAAAGAGCTGTATAAACTCTTTTGTTGTTGTTGTTTTCTGCAGAAATACAGGAAAAAATATTTTTGCCGAATATTAAAATTTTTCTAGAGATTCATATTTAAACATAAACGGTTTCTAATTTTGTATTTTGAAATGAATAAAATTATAATCTGTCAAATATCAATTTATTAATTGCAATGTTTTTGCTGGGAAAATTCTTTCTTGCTGGGAAATTTCATGATTTATGTAAATCAGAAGATAAATACTTCCATCTATATTTCAAAGATTCTCATTTATGCTATTTCATGCATGAAATGTACAGTCGGTTGCAGAAAGATCCGAACATCGTTCATAGGTGTAGCATAAGAGGAAGTAGTATGGATTACAAAGTCTGGAAATTCCAGGCACAGTTACTCAATACAATGAATACGATTTATTACAAGAAAATATTATAAATTCTATATTTGCATTCTGGTTTTAAATAAATAAAGTTTATGTTGTTTTTTGCTTTATGCTGTTTTCCAACAGCAGTTTATAAACGGACAAATGTTCCAGTATCCACCATACATCTCAGAATCATGGTTAAGATAGCCATTAGATAAGGATGAGGTTTTGCGGATCTTCCTGAAAATATGAAAATGGAAGAACCTAGTTCTGATCCAGGATATACACTCATGGTTAAGATAGCCGTTAGATAAGGATGGGGTTTTGCGGATCTTCCTGAAAATATGAAAATGGAAGAACCTAGTTCTGATCCAGGATATAAGTTCAGCACATTTGAAAAATATATATATAATAATTGTTGAAAATGTATTCTTTTATAATAATATATATTATGAAATTATTTCATAATATTTTTAACAATTATTTAATTTAAAAATAAATGACGTTCAAACGAACAAAGAATATGTAGAGTTAATTTCATATTTAACAATTATTTAATTTAAAAATAAATGACGTTCAAACGAACAAAGAATATGTAGAGTTTGAAGACGGTACAGATACTTCTAATCCCTAAGAATATCTTGTAATTGCTTGATCTCTTCCACTAACTAAACATATTTTTAATCCCATATTCAAATCATTATAATTATTAAATCAGATGGCATTTCATGAATTTGATGGATTGCCAATCATTTCGAGGAATAGTAGGAATACAGAGGATTGGAACAGATCCTCTGGATTAAATTCCCAATAAGTGATTCCCCATGTTCTAGCTGGAAAGCCAAAGAGTATCATTTGTCAGTCTGGTCAATGCAGATATAATTTAAATTTAATAAATATATTTCTTTATCTCCGGTTTATTTCAATCATCTAATTTATATTTACTGATATAATATTTTTCGGTAAAATTAATTATAAAATTTCTGATCTGCTGAAAGAATGATCTGGATCAGCGCTTCTCAAACTTTATTCATTCATGACCCCATTTTTCATTACGAGATTTTTTGCGACCCCAGGTATTAAATATGAAATAAAACATACAAGTACATAAATCATTTACACACCTATTAAGATGAACACAATCAACCAACTACACTAAAAATTCATATGTTAGCATACGTTAAATATTGGGCATTTGTGAAATTACATATAAACTGAAATTCAAGTGTTTGAATTTAATTTTTGCGATCCCAGCATTTCGCTTCGCAATCTCATTTGGGGTTGCGATCCATAGTTTGAGAAGCGCTGACCTGGATGATTGCCTGGCTAAGCATTCACTTACTGCCATAATGATTCGTGTTCATTTCAGTTCTCACTCAGAGCCGGATTAACGTAGTAGAAAAAGTAGCATATGCTACGGGTACCGCGCTTTTAGGGGTCTTGCACCAACAAATATGTACATAATTATTTGGTAATCTTCTAAATCGAGAGTTAAACCATGATCTTGTAATTTATGCCATATTTAGCGCCTTTTCATTTGGTGTCATGAGATTGTGAGAGAAACAGCATAAGAGTGACTTAGTGTGACTCTGAACATAAACTTCTGCATGAAATGGATACATCCCATATCATCAACAAATTTGCTCATGCTTAATGTAGAAAAATTAATATTTGTATTGTTTTATTGTTTTTTTAATATAGGACCCCCTTTCTTAACATATGTTACAGGCCACCTAGTTTAATTCAGCCCAGTGAGACTCTCACTCCAGATATTTCAAGAAGAATCATGTCCATTTGTCTCAACCTGAATGATGCAAAAAATATATCTGTGATTAACATTGGAATAGTTTCGACGGCGAGGAAAAATAACGAATTTTTTTTTTAAGTTGATGAACTAGATTATTAATTTTAGATTTTACCTTATTATAAATTTTATTGTACTGTATTATAAATAAATTGTAATGAAATTAAATTGTTTAACACGTTTTTTGTTGCGACAGTCTAAACAGAGATTTGATTATACAGTAAGTTTAACGATTTTCCCTAACTCGAAATTTCCGTAACTGGAATTTTTTTCATGATCCCTTCAACTTCGAGTTACAGAGAGTCGACTGTATAATGATTTAATTAATAAAATAAATACTTAAAGTAAAAATCAATATTTATATTGGGAATTAGAGCATAAGTCATTGATTATAATTTGTTTCTGAAAAGATGTTCATCGCTTATTCAAGTTAATGATGGGGACGTGATTGAAATATATATTTTAATTTTGATTGAAATTTATTTAATTTATAATTCAATATAAAATAATGAAATATATCTTTTATAATTTATGTTTTATTTCCAGTGCAAAATATAATTTTTCATTAAAGGAAATAAAGTTTTCATTTTGTTACGCAGTGATGATTTAAAGTATTTATTCTATCTCTAATTAATAAATATGCAAATTACTTGTAACGAGGTCTTTTTTGTGACGGTACGGCATACCAGCACCTATTTCTAAAATCTGGTTACGATGATCAGCAGCTAGTATTGTATTTTGAACGCAATCAGGTAGTAAGGAATAACAACAACTGATTTTTTTAATAAAAAAGCCTTATTTTTAACTCTGAAATTTCATTTACTTACTGAGGCAAGCTAAAGTCTATATTTCAATATACTGTATCTTTTGTTTTATGAATAATTATGCAATAGTGTTATTGTATTTCATTGGAAAGAAAGGCTTAAATGTAAGTAATATTTGAAAAATTCAAATAATTATAAAATTATATAACTTTTATATTAATATATCACAAAGATAATACAAAAAATCGAGATGAATAAATTTAAATAGTATATAATTAACTGTAATGGTTCATTTCACGTATTTTTACTTATAAACTTCACAGATGAAATCTCGTCATAACTGGATCGAATACAATGTGTCGACATCTCTTCCGGACTTTTATTTTAATACTTAATGAGGAAAATATTATTTAAAAATTTTCTAAATTTCATATTTTAAGTTTCGAGAAATTTTATGAATCTTTAATTGCATTTTTTCTAGCAAAAATGATACACTTTTTGCAAAAAAAAAAGAAAAAAGATGCAATTTTTGTAAGAAAAAGATATGTAACATGCAATAAATCCAATAATTTTCGTAATGCTTTCTGTCCTTAAAACATGTTAATAATTGTCATCTTAACATTTTTTTTATCATAAAAATTGAAATTAATGAAAATATTTTCATTAATTTCAATATATGATTGATGAAAATATTTCAAAATATTAAAGTTACGTAGATAAATATTCTTTTATAAAATTATTTGTAATAATTTGGTTGAAAAACATAAATATAACTGTATAGTGGATATTGAAGATAAATATTCATATTAATCATATACATATATAGTTATTGGGGTGATTACATTCCAGACCACAGCTGTAAAGCGAATCAAAACATTTTTTCATTTCCTAATGCATATATAAGTCTAAAAACATATTTACATTATTATTATTATTCATTAAGTGCACAATAGCACTAGACCTAAAAAACTCCGCCAAATGGCTGCGTTTTAAAGTATTCGCCTATCAGCTTAAGGATCCAGGTTCGATTCCGGGTCTTACACCATCAGTTTTTCAGAATGGCTCCGTATCTGGTTTGTCTATGTGTTAATTTCCGTTTATGTACCTATTCTAAGTACTATTTGTCAGGCAGATAATTTTCATTTTGAAATATAAAATAAAAGGGATATACTTGAGAAGCGCCGTAAAGCAAGGTATTCTGTAATAGTGAGGTATCTTGTAAATTGAGAATCAACATTCATTATCATCATTTATCTTTCAAGATAATAGTAGAAAAACACGATAATAAACGATTACTATCCTTCATTCATTGGCATTCTAAAGAATTTGCGATAGTGATCGTCGATCATTATCTCAAACTTTTTTATGAAAATAAACGAATTTTTATTTTTATAGGTTTAATAAACGAATTTTTATAGGAAGTAGAAGTAATGGCAATCCTTAAGAAGAATGAATATTCATTTATATTTAACCAAATTCCTAAAAGATGATATCAGATACAGTATTGTTAAAACTAATTTCAAATCCTCTTTATCCATAATAGCTTCACTTTGTTCATTTAAAATTTTTTAATATATTGAATGAATATTTTAGACTTAGGAGAAACTATTTAATACTTCGTAGGATCAAAAGAATTCCTTGCAAAGAATGGCTATGCTTGTGATATCTAAAGAAAAAAAAAATATGGGAAAAAATTATTACCTACTATCAATAATGCTTGATTTATAGTGGTTTATTCGCTATTCATAAGTACAATAATTTATAAAGATAATAATAATAAAAGTGAATAATTATCATGTTTTAATTTTTTTTAAATTGAAACATGATAATTGTTTACTTTTATTAAATCACAATAAAGAAATGCTAATAAAATTCACTTTGATTAATATATCTTTATTAAAATATTATCTTTGTACTAATATAATTATATTGGTATTAAAATTAAAATTTTATTTTTATATATAACGGAAACAAAAATTATATTTCAGTTTTTTAAAGTTATATTGTACTTTCATAAATCAATAAGCGTGAAATGTGAAGCAACTATAATTCTCTATTCTATTTTTAAATCTTTATCTTATGTTCTTATAATTAATTAGCTTATATACTTTACTGATTCAATATTTATGAACAAATTAAAATAACAATATCTAATCCTTTTTCTTATAATTGCCCGAAGTGATAAATGCCTTTCGACTAATTATCGTGAGTTTACAATACAATAAGTTCATAAAAAGTTATCTATCAATGTCACCATCGTCACGTTCAAACATATTTTCTATACTGTAGTAATATCCAATGGTAATATCACAAATGATTAAATATGCAAATTTTAATAAATAGCCAAGATAGTTAAAGGATATACTCTATTGTAAGCAATTTAAACAGGCTATTGTACATGAAATAAATATTAAAATTACAAATTTTTATATTAATATGGACGTGAATAAGTAAAGCATATAGTAATAAGTCTGTAAGCTATTTTATTTTTACAATATCAACGTTAACTGTTCAAACGGACGATCGGCATATGCATTTATATTTAATTATGCGTTTTTCACATTAATTAGACTATCATCATAAAAAACGCTTATTTATAAACGTTAACATTTCATGAAATAAATTATTGATAAAATAGAAATTTTTTTTAATTTTTGTCGCCGAGTTGACGCCTACCTACGCTTGAGTCGCTTTATCATAAAAAACGCTTATTTATAAACATTTCATGAAATAAATTATTGATTAAATAGAAATTTTTTTTAATTTTTGTCGCCGAGTTGACGCCTACCTACGCTTGAGTCGCTTCTTCTGGACCATTTTAGGCATCTCCAATCATAGATTCTCTATCTCAAAATACTTATCTTAGGCTCTTTTACCACCTGTATCATTCTGACTCACTTGTCAGTAATTCAGAGACACACTGTATGTATCAGTGGGTGATCGGTTAACGAACATAATCCGTTCCAAGACAATGTTCGTTATTCGAATTGTTTGTTAACCGATCATCGATTTACTATAGGTTTTTATGGGAATTTGATTAATTCGTTCCGGAGACCCCCCCAAAAAAATAAATAATAAATTATATAATTTGTTACTACGTTTATTTATATGTAATAACAATAATATATACATATATAATCTTGCAATTTCATTTATAAGTTTATTTTCCAATAAAGAATCTGTTCAATATCGATTGCTTTTCTCTCTCCTTCAGGATTTTTCGGAAGTGATTAATAGCATTATCGTTGTAGAGATCCCCAAGCCTATTGACCTCAACCTGGTATGAGTGCCATTCTAAGACCAAAAATTGTAAAATCTCTCTCTTACCTTCCTTAATAAATCTTTGATTTGTTTTAAGTTGTCTCCGAGTTCATTTTAATCGGGAAAAATTACTATTCTAACATCCTTATCCATAAGTCCACGAACTCGCAAGACCTAAGCCTGTTAAACTGAAATATCCTCATGGAATATTTTTATCTGGAGGCGGCCACTTATAGAAAATATCCTCATGGAATATTTTTATTTGGCAGCGGCCACTTATAGAGCCCGCCATAACACAGGACTGACCAACACCCATGATGGGGTCAACCGGAAGATGAAGGATGGGTTTCGATGGTCCGGACCCAGATCCCGATGAACTGGAACGATGGGTTTCAATAGCCATGCCCAGATCCCTCCTGAAAAATTGGAGGTGTGGGACCATTTATAGGCCCAGATCCCTTCTGAAAAATTGGAGGAGGACTCCCGGATCCTCCAGAATGTTAAGTCACTAGTTGGACCCCCGGATCCTCCAGAATGTTAAGCCATAGCTTTACAACGCAGCCATCGGGCTGTCCTGTCATTCCGTCAATCCGCGGGTCCCACAGTTTGTTCTGTGAAGTGTCGTTATTCGAACATGTGTTCGTAAAACCATATAAAAATCTTTCGAAAAAGTGTTCGTTATCTGAACTGTTAACCGATCACCCACTATACTTGCCACTTATATATCGAGAGTTATGAAAATAAAAATAGATTAAAATTGGATGCCATAGCGGCATGATGCAATATTTTTTGATGGTCTCATTATTCCATCAATATTAATGTAACATTGATGGAATAACGAGGCTATCAAAATATAAGTTTATACTATATGTTACGACCAAAGATCGTATATCGGACATTGTCGACGATATAACAAAGACATGTTTGTACACCCAGAATGAACTATGACGACACTAAATGGTACTGTTATCAAAGTCACATTCTGTTAGGAAATATCTTTAACCATTTTCGTTGAGACAATATTATACCAAGAGCTTGCGAGTTGGCTCACAATACCAGTTGTTATATTTATTAGTTTTGTGAAATTCTATTAGTGCATTTTTATTTTGGTGTTTCGTTTCTAATATCTGATAAAGAAATATTCGATTTATAATTACAATATATAATATATATATATATGTTGTACATTTTGGATAATATCGAGATCGTCTAGTTTTAACTGCTTAAAAGGGATTCATTTAATTAAATTAATTAATTGGCATTTTATTATTCCTTCTGTTGATTATTTTAATCAGAAATTATTACGTTATACAAGATATATCATATATTAAATTTTAGAAAATTTATTAGCAGTTTTTATATCATAACAATAGTATTTTTTATTTTTTTTTGAAAATCAGTCTTATACGAAAATAGATTTTAAAATTAAATATATAATTAAAATGGAATATACTGTATTGTGATAACTTTCATAGTTTTTTCAAAAATCGTCTTGTCTTGCAGAAAGTGTTGCGTACTGAAACCGAAAATCAATATAAATGCATGTATACCAGCAATTCTCAACCTAAGGCCCGCGGGCCGCATGTGGCCCGGCAAGCTTTTACATGCGGCTCGGAAAGCACAGTCATGAATTTAATAAAAGCACAAAATTCTTTTCTCATATGAAAAAATAATAAAAATCCTGATATTAATTTTTTTAATCTGGAAAAATTAGAATTTTCCTAATTTGCTAGATCCCTTCCTCAATTCACTCATAATTTTTTCCACATGATACTAACCGGTTACCCAGTGCTCATATAGCATGTTGCGCCCGGTTAATGTAGCAGACAAATATATATGGCTCGGGGAAAAAAAGGTTGAGAACTGCTGATGTGTACAGATAAACGGAAGCTATCGACAGTTTATCGAAATCGAAACAATCTTGTCATTCTGAAAATGATATCGATATGTTCTATTATTTGTAATATAATTTTATCAGATATTGGAATCTAATTATTGAAATTACAAACAAATCGTATATATTAAAGTACAGGAATACCTCGATTATCGCGATTTTCGAATTATCGTGGTTTATAATTTGATACCAAAGTAACGATTTGGGGTTTCCCCTGCCTCGTTAGCTGATTCGTTTCCCCGATTTACCTCGACACGTTGCTTCGGTTCAAGTCGAGCGGACATTTCTACCTCAAGCTCCGAATTACTCAAAAAATCAATTAGGCGTTGAAATACTTCCATTTTCAAATTTTCTTTATTTAAACGCAGATAGAAGTCTACAAAATAAAAATTGGTTCCTTCTTGGAACAAAATTCCACAAAAACTAAATACTAAATCCTTTTCAAGGAAAAAGGCCCACATATACAGCTTCAGACGAACTTACAGACTTCAAGAGTACACCAGAAAAAGAGACCTTTAGGGAATACGCTAGTTGTATTTAAGGAACATAATATTTGCATAAAAAAACAACAAAGTTAAATAACCAATTATACATTTCTATTAAAATAAATTATGTAGTTAAATACAAGTAATTATTATTATTAACTTATCTAATATCATTAAATATTAAATATAACATTGTTAAAAATCCCTTTTCACATAAATAGTGGTGCAAAATAGCATTAAAAATTTAATATCTTTATCTGCAATTTCTTTAAAATCGTTCTTTCTCCGAATCCAAAAATTTATAAATGTATTATTTATAAAATCTTTCATATTGCAAGCATGACATCAATTTTTCATTTTGAAAAATTGCGACTGTATCGCTTTTTCTGATTGTATGAAGAACTAAAAACAGTGTTCTTGAAATTCTTGTAATTTAACATTGCATGCTACAGACTGAGCATTCTTACCAATTCCAACTATAGAAATTCAAAACTAATCTATAAAGACAGCATAAAAACCACTGCACTGGCAATTGCGCAGAATGTCGCTAAAATGGCGATCTAGAATCACGTTCATGCCTAGAATGCAATAATAGAGCTGACAAAGGCAGTAATCGAGATAATGGAGATGTAGTTTTAATTTTTTTATATCAGTTTCATATTATTTTTCAAAACAGTATTTTTCACGTACCACTTGTAAGTTCATCGCGTATCACTAGTGGTATGCGTATCATAGGTTGAGAATCGCTGGTTTAGGATATTATTTTCCCTTTTCTTCTGCGCCTTCACCTTTGTTTTCACGTACTTCATTTATTTCAAATTTGCATAGATTATTGCCATTGCATATCTTCGTCATCTTGTACAGAGCTCTTATGGATAAGGCATTCGAAGTTTGTCTTTTACTTAAAAAGTATTCTTATGCTCTTTACGCCTAGGTTTTATAAATTCCTCGTCATCGAATTAATATATTCTTCTATGCTTACATTAAGATTCCTGAAAGGAATTCTATATACCTGCTTCTTTTCTGTATTAGATATAGGTTATTATCATTCTTTAATAGTTTAGCAAATAGTTTCAGATGGAACTAAAAGAAAAAACTAGAAGATGCAGAGATGCCAAATATATGCTCTACCAACTTCCAACTTCCAAGGGATAATATTATTTCAGCATATTTTCCAAAGGAAATGGAAGCTTTATAAATCTCTAGTTCTTCTGGAAGTGGTTCCAAAAGAACTAGAGATTTATAAAGCTTCCATTTCCTTTGGAAAATATGCTGAAATAATATTATTTCTTTTATGCGGTATGCGTAACCTTTCATACTTTTCAAATTTTTTTCTGTAAACGATTTTTCATGATCATCGTTTGAATCATGATGGATGCTGTTCCCTGGAGTAAATCCAAGAGACTTCAATATTTGAGCGTTTATCTTATTCAGTTTTTCCGAGTACTTGATGCTATAATTTAACTATTGGTTCATATAAATACTCAGTAAAATCTTCACACTGTATTCGTTGCTTTTAACATTTTCTAAAATATTATTATGTTAACTTAATCTGCATTCGTTATTATCGCAATGAATTGCAATGTGCATTCTGCTCAGTCATGACCTAAATGTTGCTTTTGTATAATTACGGTGATCAAACCACCATCTAGAAATAATTGTATGCTGAAAGTCGGCTTTTTATATACTCACGCAGGATATTATCCATCTTCTATTCTAATTGCATTGTCTAAAACTTAATCGCATATTTTTCTCTTTTTTGATCCAAAATCGACTCCTTCAGAATAGTTTATTCGATAAATTTTTACATATTTGATCCGTAAATTGTTATCCCCCAGGAAATAGAAATATCATCTATATATCGTTTATATAATTTCATGTGTGTTTAAAATTTCGGTATAACCTTAACTTCAAATAGTCTAATGAAGACGCTAAATGTTACTAGGCCTCTCACTCTGCTTCCGAATGGAACACCTACTGTCTTCTTACAGTATTTTTGGTTAGTTAATTAGATTACGCCGCCATATCCTCTTGGGATATACTGTATCTGGCAGCTGCCACTTGTAGAGCCCATCACAGGCTGGCCAACACCCGTGAAGGGGTCAACCGGATGGTTGAAGGATGGGGTTCAACGGGCCGGGCCCGGACCCCTCCTGAAAAACTGGAGGTGTGGGACCCGGATTTGAACCCGGATCCTCCAGGGTGGTAAGCCAAAGCTTTACCACGCGGCCATCCGGCCGACTTAAAATTTCGGTATAACCTTAACTTCAAATAGTCTAATGATGACTCTAAGTGTTACTAGGCCTCTCACTCTGCTTCCGAATGGAACACCTACTGTCTTCTTACAGTATTATCATTTCTTCCTTACATTTTATAGTTTTATATCAATAAATAATTAATTATCAATTTTATTAATAAATTTTTTCGTAATCAATGGGATCTTGATCTTGATTATGCCGATCAATCGCCAGTGCATATACGGCTATCGACCCCCAATAGACCTCTTGATCATTATTGACCCCCTTTAAAATTTCATCGATCCCGTTGGGAATCCCTGGGTTAGAATATGCCCACTGTCTGACCCCGCGTGTCGTAAAAGGCGACTAAAGAGGTCACCATTCGGTGGTTGACGATTCCGTCACTGGGGTCTCATTCGCGGATCTCTATATGGAATCTGGACTGATGGGCGGTGCCAAAATCCGTCACTAGGGTCTGCGATGGGACCACAAATGGACACCGGACCGTCCAGCGAGCACGTCCGCCTCGCACCATATTCGTACCAGTCTCGTAATCGGAGGAAAAAGCCACAACTAAAACCTTCATATTATTCGGTGGAGAAGAAAAAAAGCAATATATTTTACGCGTTCCAGTGTTAACACCCATCTAGATTATCCCAAACATTTGTCAGTGAGTACCAGTCCGATCAATCACTTATCGATAAAATTACTACTAAAACCAAGAGTGTATGGCCGATTTTAGTCGATCAGATAGTTTAATGGATTCAAGACCATTTCGATGTCCATCATTGATTAACAGAATATGTTCAGTTCAGATTCTATTCTTATCAAAAGAAATTTCCATTCGCTTTGAAATTTTAAATGTCTTTTCTTATACAAATACTATACGAGTTTGTCTGATACATTATATTAATTCTGTTCGCTCAAAACAAAGAATGGTATATGAGCCATGATGAAAATGAGACAATTTCTTCTACAAGTTAATAACTGCACAGTTTCGTATTATTACGAAGTTGTAATAAGTTGAGGAATTTGGACAATAATAATAATGATAATAATAATATAGTCCCGATTTTTGATATATTCCAAGCTATTTCCAAGATGGAAATTTTTATTTTTTAAAATTGCCGCGAAAATTCGCTACATATGATAAAATTTTTCGAAATTGAAAATTCAAAATATATATTAAGTCCATGCTGGCATGCGCCAAATTGATTTATCGTCCAATAAACATTATACTATTTTAAAATATTATATAGAAAAAGGATAAAGGCAAATATCTGTCTTATACTAAATATTAATTTAATTTTAATACTTGAGTTCCCTAAACAATAATAAAAACTATTTTCCACAAATAGATTTGAACGACTCTATTATCGCGGTTATTGTTGCCACGAAAAATACCGCGATTATTATATATAATTATTTATTAAAAATACCGCGATTATTATAAATATTAAAAATACCGCGATTATTGCGGTATTTTTCGTGGCAACAATAACCGCGATAAGCCGGAAGTCAGGATCTGAACCTGATGTACAAAACGTCTATAAATAAAAATGTTATGTTTCTGTTGTATTAATTTATTAATTAAATTTAATAAAGAATCTGTCTTGACTTGAAACTTGAGGGTTTAACGTTCACATTCTAGTGACAATTTATCTACTTAAAGAACCACTTCCATGATTTTCTCTAAACGACAAATCTGCCAAAATTTATTTTCCACGAATATATTTGAACGAAGAAAAAATATGCGAATTCAGTTAACGATTTCTTGGAAAAATGTGCGAATTAAACGGACACGAAACACTGAGTCATCAAGGGATGCTCGACGACAGACTTAGGGAAACTGAATGTCACGAGCTTGAGATGGAAACCTATAATGGACAACGAATCCTATATTTTACGAGCAACGCGGATAAAAACAAAATCTACTTATTTTTTAAAAATACTAACAACTCTCCCTTAATGACTACGTTGCTGTATTCACACTTTAACCTAACCTAAGTTAGATAAGTTAACATAGACACATTGAAAATATCAGTTCTGCCATTCATTTGAATGTTAATGTTGGTGAGCAGAGTAAGGCAAAATCTAATCGTCAAACTGCGCAATAGAAAGACGGAAAAATTTAAAATTTAAAAATATAATTTCTTGTGAACAGCATTTTGGGCCCCTCCTTCCAAGTGGGCACTGTACGGGTACACCTATTGCACCTGCCTAGTAACGGCACTGATACAGGGTATTTTCAGGCTCGAACAAAATTTTTTTTCTATGGTTCCACCTTTATAGTATTAATGTTTCGTATTGTCTATACAAGCTAAACAGAACGTCTTCTATTTTCTTATAATGAATCCAGTTATCACCGTCTTGTTGAGGTCTATAGGCCACACGCAATCGGTGAACTTTCTGTGTTGCATACCTAATGGTCTTCTTTTCGTCTTAGGTCAGCTGATTATAATAAACACCGGGAGTATAAATCTGTATAAACTCACATTTGTCATCGTCCAGCGCAAGATAACTCAGTTGCCTGTAAATTATCTTTTCCGAAGACAGAACGAAGCATTCAAAATCTATAAGGCAGCCTTTCATGATCCACTATGGCTTTCCAACGGTTGCTGTGCTTAAATATAATAGCGTTACAAACCACGTGACCGGAAATTCATTATGATAAGATGTATTCTATACTATTGTTATCTCTCAGACTTCGTTGCAAATAAATAACCGTCATCAGCCATATATCCACGGCTATTATATCAATAATTGAAGACACAATCACTCCAACTATCATTAGCGGATAATTCATCTTGTTCCTCGATACACTTCGCTTCGACATTACTTTAAAAATAAGTCCTTTCTTCTTTGACTCAGGTTTATAACAATTATGAAAAAAATAATAATTTTAAACGTCAGTTACAAAAAAGCATAAATATGTTTCTCACCATCATGATACATGTAACCAAACATGTTCAATAGTAATAAAAAATATTTCTTCAATTCAACTACTTGTTAGGACTCGAATACACACATCTGCTTTCGATTAACACACTTCATAGAATAAACAAGTGAAAGATGAGATAAGATATGGTGGCATCTCTTTTGATTAAGATTTTATTCATATGATTTTAATTACAATACTTCATAAATAAGCTGACGCATATGATTCTGATTAAACATCTCTAAGATGACTTGTTGGGAACTGAATATGTACTGTACGTCTAATATTGAGATCCACCAAGCTTCGATATGGCCTCTAGCAGATTTTTTGGAACTATTCAAAGGGTGAATCTTATTATGATAAACATACGGGAATTTTTTGAATATATGTACGAGATACGAGCATACGTCTATCTCGTACCCGAGATTTACAATAATTTCAGAATTCTTTTCTTTAAGAATAAAAATCAAAAATTTTTCTTCATTTAAAAAGTAGTCTATCAGTTTGTATACTTAGTTTTTCCCTTCGTTTCTAATCAATGAGAAATGAATATAGTCATAGTCCATTCAAGTAGACTATGGGTGGACATATTCTATTTAAGCTTATTTAGGGTAATAAATAATAAGAATTCTATTTAAGCTTATTTTGGGTAATAAATAATAAGAAAAGTAAAAGTACTTTAACTTTTAACACTAACCATTTCAAACAATTAACAGCTAATTGTGGAGTGCGCTGACCATTTTAAACAGTTAACAGCTAATTGTGGAGTGTATCTTTCCCAATTTGAATGGCTTGCAGCGTTTTTAAATAAACACAGTCTAGAAAAACTTTATAAAATTTACATCACAGTATTTTAAATACAAAATTTATATCACAGTATTTTGTTTTCAATTTTTCAAATTTATCAATGTAATACAAGTATATTTATCACATTTTTGTAATAAGTAATTTTGTAGTAAAATAATGTAAACGTAATGTAGGTTTTCAATAAAACTCAGTCAGAAAAATGTTGAATTGTTGATGGCACGATTAACGATTTCTTGGAAAATCAATCGAGTTTTATCATTTTAATTAAAATTAAGAATTTGAACAATGAAAATCACGATAGCGATTATGTATCGGAAGCTGAAGAATTAGATTCAACTGATATCGGCATTGAAGGAATTGATTTATTATCCGATTTCGAATAATATTCAATTTAATGAAAAATTAACATAGAAAACCAAAAAATAATAAAATATTTATTATTCGGTACATGAATGTTTCTAAATTCAAGAAAAACCAGTATAACAATCCTAACTGGCATGCATCTGTACATTTATCACATAGATGCAGGATGCTTTGTTAAAATGCTCATATCAACACTAATTACGGGATTAACCTTTTCAAATTAACCAAACCAATTCAACTAAACTTCCCCTGGTGGGCAAAATCTAAATTAAATTTTTTCTAATGATTATTTTTGAATTAAAGCTATGGTGCCATCATCTGTTGAGTTAATAATTAATATAAATTTAGAATTTAGTACTAAGGTGCTCAGTAACAGCTCTCAGATTCTGGGAGAAGATAGCCACTAGCAAGAGAGCAAGGACATCTAGTAATTAATGATTATACTATAATTTTTAAATTAATTCAAAACTAATTCAAAAATTATAGTTTAATCAAATAGCTTTAATTCAAAAGTAATCGTTAGAAAAAAATTTAATTTAGACTTTGTTGGCCAGGAGAAGTTTGGCTGAATTGGTTTGGTTAATTTGGTCTTGTTAAAATTTTGTCCCAAGTGAAAACCTTTTACTATGTTTCAGACATTTTGAATATTTAGAGCTAGCAGCAGATACAAGCATAGTGCTTGCAGAAACAAGCCCACTGCATTGTCAAGGCAGGCCTTTCTTGGGAATTGGATATCAATTACATACAGGAAGCTCCCATTCCACTTTCTTTATTTTGTTTAATGTTTATATCATATTTTTTATATAATTATTATTATAAAATATATAATATATATATATT
>AYEL01016500.1:0-17978 GCA_000484575.1 Olivierus martensii
TTTTTTTTTTTATTGTGATTCATTAACGTAACTGGCCTTCTTACGATAAATAGATTTGACCGCCTCATATCTGGTTTTAATGTACACAACGAATGGGAAAATCTATTAAAAATTCTCTTCAGAAAGCAAGTAATGACTCTGATAATTCCCGAAATTTAGACGGCTTCCAAATTTCAATATGTTGCAAAGTACCAATTGTTTTTTACTGAAAATTTCTTCTACATTATGAAAACTAGTTTTATATATATATATATACATTTAAATTTTTATAATATGTAATTTTTTGTTTGCATTTTTCAATTATGTCTTATTTTACTCCCTTTTACAAAAAAATGTTCTGTGTATTGTTTTATAGCCCAATACTTTAAATGGATGTTAAGATCACCCATGCTAAATAAATTGTAAAACTTAAAAGCAAATGGGACCATCAAATCCTTCCCGTCAGGAAGATGTAATTAGCAATACCCCTCCACTCGAATCAACACACTCATGTATTATTTACAGAGAGAACTTCTTTTGTCAATCGTCTTAAATCACCACTTGCAGAAAAATATAAAGGAATGACCACCCCGATCTGAAACCAGCTGGTACCCCATAAAAATTCCACTATTGGGTATAAATACGACGATACCCAATGGGAGCAGGGAGAATTAATGGACAGGCAAGAAAAGAAACAGATTGGCAGAGAAAACCCAGTAGTGGAGAGAATCAATGGACTGGCAGAAAAAAAGGACAAAGGAAGAAACAGACACAGAAACAGCTCTCAGATTCTGGGAGAAGATAGCCGCTAGCAAGAGAGCAAGGACAGAGGTCAACTTAACGAAAAAAGGCTCTCTGGGTAAGTCTTCCGTGGACTGTGTTACGCCATGACGTTTTGGCATCTGCCCCCTTCCCCTTGCAAAGTCACAAATTAGAATGAATGTCAATAACAATAATTATAAACTAAGCCTAACGGTTCTAATGACTCTGCAATCCAGAGTTCGGCCTAAGCTCAGGTCTTAAGCTAAGTTCTAACTTAAATATAATTAACTACAAAACAATCTAACAATAATGTAACGTCAAATCGACGAAACAAAAACGGAAATCGGAACTTATAACTAAAAGTACCGATTAGATGTTAGAACTAGAACGAACAAAACGATGTTAGAAACTTATACTACTAATTGGAATAAATTCTCAAACAAGTTAGATAATAAAAAAATATAAATTTATTAGACTCAAAAACACTTACAAAAGTGTTAATAACTGCTTTATCGAAACTATAATAAAGCAACAAATAAGTATCCAACAGAACTTGTTTAATCCAATGCAAATATCCAAAAATCCAATTAGTCACAAGAAATAAATCTTAATACTACTTAATTCTTCTACCTCCACCTCTGATACAAACTTCAAATAATCATCAATCTCTACAAGAACTCAATTGTCACTTTTGCCAATTCTACGTCTGGAATTTCAGCACCAATTATTGGCGAATGGATTAAAACATTCTTAATTAACAATAATGAAAAATAAATATATTTTTTCACCCAAATATCAATTCTAAGTAAGATTCTTGATTAATGTCGAGAGTTTACGCATCACATTGCATTGTATTGTGCAGCGCAACGTCGCCTATCTGATTATGGCATATAGATGCAGATTGGAATTGGCGACGCAACGCATTCGATCATTTCAGGATAAGATAAAATTTTACCTGCTATTGTATTAAATGAATTATCGCAAAATTTCCTTTCTGGTCTTTAGAAGACATTCAGTAAGTTATGGTTTTGCTTATTACTTCAATTTCTCAAGCCAAAAAAAGTTGTTTTTTTTTTGACCCGTTTATAAGACGACCCTCACTTGGGTTATACACGAGTATATACAGTACACATTAAAATGAAAGATGTTTGTAAAATTTATTGCTTTTTGCGTTAATTACTATATATCTTTAACTATTAAATAATGTATAATTATCATCTTAGAGATAAAACCTAACTTATAATAAAACAGTCCTATAAAACCTAACTTAATCTACCAGAAAGCCAACATCACACTATCTATCGAATAATAAAATTTTCTATGTTATAAAATTATGCCAATTTTTTTGAATTTTTTGAAATTTTTTTATCATGGTTATTTTCAAAATATACTTAATAATCAAAAACTCTAATTTCAATCCATAGAAACTCAATGAAAAAGGATTTATAAAATTTCATTGCATAGTTTTTGAACTATTTCAGTCTAAAGTTGTACATGACACTAATGAGGATAAACTACTGGTAATTATTATATTAGATTATATAAAATATGGTTACATTGTTTCTTATAAATATATAGGTTTCTTTCCCGTTTTCTCTGAATGTCTCTTATTATGAAGAGAAATGTAAGAAAATAGGACTTTGTTCTATTTTGCTGTCTTAAAATCTTTAATTTTCTAATTACAGGCATTTAATTTAATTTTAGCTAGTTACATAATAGTGAAATGACGTTAACTGAGATAACATTAAACCTGTGATTCTTAACCTTTTCGAAGTCACAGAACACTTTTGATTGTAAAGAAAATTTGTGGAAACCTGTATCACTAAGATCATAAAACAAACAACAAAAATATAGAATAAAGACAAACTTACTAAACTACTATACTTTCTACAATAAAGTTCTAAACACAAGCACATCAAAGCAGTGAAAATAACTCAGTTTAATTTGAAAAAATACAAAAACGTTTTCGGTATAATATAGCTACTTGTTTTTAATTTGGTTTATTTTATTCACATTTATATCTCCTTCGAACTTACTGTTAAATTTTAAAGAATTGTTCCTTTGTTCTATTCTATGTATTTAAATGTACAACTGAGGATGGTATTGCTAATACCGAAAGCGTTTTTTTTTTTATTTTTTTAAATTAAACTGAGTTATTTTCACTGCTTTGATGTGCTTGTGTTTGGAACTTCAACAAAAATATGCCTGAAATTTACTAAAAATTATACATTACACATTAAATAACAATAAAAAAAAAAACATTAATTAAAAAAACATATATTCTTAAGAACTGTAATTAACTCAGAAAAATGGAACATTTTTAAATCAAGTTTAATGTGATGCCTGAGCTAATTGTCTTTTGCAGATTTGAGTAATGTTAGGTCTATTATGTAATAAAACTACTTTCATTTCTTCATCAATATTCCTAAGTTTTTTGCATTTTTTTAGTTTTATGCTCGTTAATGTTGAAAGTCTAGTTCACACAAATATGATGTCGAAAACTATGGCAAAATCTTAAGTGTTTTTGTGAGTAAGCCTGCTTAATAGTTTATTCAAAAATGCAAGTTGAATCTTGTCTACATTATAAAATTTGTACTGCTATGCAGTATGCTAAGTCATTCAAGTAGGTCTCATTTTCATAATTTTGTGGAACACTTGTAAGACATTTGCAGAATATTAATGTTCTGGGGAACACCGGTTAAAAACCACTGCATTAAACAAAGACCCACTGTATATTAATTTAGTGATTCTCTATCTTTATTTCAATATTTCTTATAAAAATGCATTTTATTCTGCATAGATATAATATCTAATAGTTGATTTATAAATTCTGACTTTTTTATTTCTCATTTACTATTTAAATAATTTTTCTACATATATCAAGATTTATATATTCAACAATTAATTAGAACATGAAATCTTTCCAGAATACATTCTTAAAAATGAGACTATTAATTTTAAATGTCTAATATTTTATCAGCAATTAAGCTTTAATAGAAAATTTAATTCTAAAAGAAAATTTTTTATTAATGAGATAAATAATAAAATGTGGCATATTCATTGTTTCATGAAATGCATTGAATAAATAAACAGAAAAAAATTCCTAAAACCAATATGCATTATATAAATCTTGATTATTTGAAGTATTTATGGTAAATTTAAATATCATAGTGTTATCAACCAAAATAAACTATACTCTATTAAGATTTTTAATATCATATATACTCAAATATAAGCCAACCGTCCCTACTTCAGAGTTAAAAATTAATTAAAAAAAATTGAAAGAAATTGAAAAATATAAGCTGACTCACAATTTTAAAGGGTTAAAACAATATGATAGTCATTGAAGTAAATAAGTGATTTTTTTTTTATAATTTAAAAAATTTTCCAAATTCAGATCAAATATTGAAGTAATATGACCATTTAGATAAAATTTCAGATTTATAGCATTGAAACATTGTGACATGAAAAAAAAACTGAATGAAAAGTAGGATATAATGTGATACAATCATGTTTTGCTAGCCATCCTGTGATTATATTGCTTGGCATCAGTTACATTTCCTTACAATAGATTTTATTGAAGTACTTATTCAACAGAAAATAGCAAAGATATTTAAGTTGTTAAAGTTTCTGTCATTTACAAACTGTAATTAAAATGTTTAACAAAATCTAAATGATAAAAAATCAGAACTAAGACATGCAATGAAAGCTTTGTTGTAACTGATAAGAATGGAAAGACAACCAGACACATGCAACTGCTAAAAGGACAAATTGAATGTCAAAATCAATGCAAAGTAATCATTCTACATTTTCAAAATGATTAGTTTTATACAATATAGAAAAATGGACAAATGTAAGACAATAAGAAGTTTTGCATATAAATAATACAATACAAAAATTTAGGGAAAATCCATAAACTACAACAACAACTACATCACTCTGTTAGGGGTAAAAATATCAAAAAAGTTTCACTGTTTAAATGAATAAGAGAAGGATATTAGTTGATCTTGGATTTATGATTGAAGTAGATGAAACGCACATTTTTACATGTAAATATAAGGTTGGAAGAGTCTTAGCAATAGGAAATGAGTTATAAGTGGAATTTGCAGTGTAACAAGTGAATATTTTTTAAGATGTTATGATAGCGCAACAAGCAAATCATTAATATTTTCTTATTTTACTTGACAACAGCATCGGAAGTCAGTATTGAGTTTATGGAAGTGGCTTATTACCAACTTTTGTGAAGGTATAAATGCACACAGAACAGTTGATTTCAATAAGAATCAATAAGAAAGATGTTTACCGGTATTTTTATGTAATCGTGCCTCTAGGTTTTCAGTTTTGAGTAAACATTTTAATTCAATTTGCTTCGTTTGGCAGCTAATCATGAAGCCTTTTGAGAATGATTTAAAATTACAACTCTCTGCCATTTTAGAATACAGATTCGATTGGAATGCACAAAACATCATTGCACATCTGATCATCGTATATATTATAGGTACACAGATAATTTACTACATGTCAAAATTATGTTAATATCATAATTTTGAATGACAAATAAGTTGATTTTGACAATTTATTGTAACATTGCAAATAATTTAGTGGACTATATCATCGGTGTAATGATATAAATAAATTTCGGCTCTCCCATATACTCAATATGGGTATCCCTGCTATAACACAGTAGATAGGTTTCTGAAAAACATCATATTGTGTGAAACTGTGTTATATGAGACCAGAGCCAATACAAGAAGGAGAGTTACATTCCAAAATCAACTAAAAACAAATTACTTTCTTTAGTTCCACATAAGAAACTTAATATTTATTAAGAATATTAATAGCATGAACCATAAAGAAAGAAAAAATATATACATAAGCTCTTAAAAAAAACAATATATGTAAAACAAAAGGAAAGAAAAAAGTATGCAGAGAAAAGTATAAGTACACTCAGCCCTCGAATTACACGGTAGATACGTTCCTGGAAAAAGCATGCAAACCGAAACCATGTAAAACGAGACGCAGAATTCATACAAAATAGAAGGATATGTTTAATTAAACTGTAAACCGTGTAAATCGATCTAAAGAAAATAATGAAAAGTCAAGGATATGTTCTTTATAATCGTGTAAAATGAGATAAGGATCAGTGGAAGAAAAGGGGATTGGTTCATTAATTTTTAGATACAATTTAATGCTTATACTTTTTCAATTTATTTTTGAAAATGAAAGCATAAACATTAATTAACATTGAATACAGTACGAAAAAACAAATTAACAATAAAAGCATTCAAACATAAATAGGCGAGCTGCAAGCGTGAGTTGAGTTTAGTTGAACTGCGAGACTTGGACAGTAAAAGTTAATAGTGAGCGATAAATTGTGAAAGCGAAAGTGGACTAAGAAGAACTGTGAGTTATTCTGAATTAAAGACATAAATTAGTGTTGTATGAGATAATTATTGGATTTTGTATTGAATTTACTTATAGTGAAACAACATTATTTTGTTTTGTGTGTAAATAAACTGGACTATATGAAATATAGCTGTATTCACTCTTTATTAATCTCTATGAGAACTCGTAAACTCAGAAAACATGACAATATGATACTCTTTTAATTTATAAATGGCATAATCAAAACATGACAATATGATACTCTTTTAATATATAAATGGCATAATGCAAAACAAATCTTTTAATTTATAAATGGCATAATGCAAAACAATCAAAATAAAATCACTAATCTCTACGAACTCGTAAACCTACAAAACGTGACAATATGATACTCTTCTCTACAAACTCGTAAACCCACAAAACGTGACAATATGATACTCTTTCTCTACGAACTCGTAAACCTACAAAACATGACAATATGATACTCTTTTAATTTATAAACAGCATAATGCAAAACAATCAAAATAAAACCCAAAAAAATTTTTTTTGTTTTCATTTAAAAATCCGTGTAAAAGCGAAACTGTGTAAATTGAGTGCCGTGCAAATCGAGGGACAGTGTAAAAGCGAAGACCCAAAAAAATTTTTTTGTTTTCATTTAAAAACCGTGTAAAAGCGAAAAAAAAAAAAAATTTTTTTGTTTTCATTTAAAAACCGTGTAAAACAAAACCATTGTAAATTGAGTAAATTGAGGACTAGGTGTATATAACATTCTTTCAAATTCAAACTTAAAAACACTGCTTATCTTCTGTTATAAACAGTAATAGAAATCAAAAGTACTAACAGCAGTAAATAAATAAAATTCTGTTTTATTTATTTACTGCTGTTAGTGCTTTTGATTTTATTACCGTATTTAACATTCATATGATAGTTATATCTTCCTTACCACTATTTTGTTAAAACAAGAATGTTTTTTTTTTAATAATATCAACTTCACTTTCTGAACTTTTTCTGCATTTAAAGTGTATCTTCTGCTCTCTTTACAAAATTTGTAATCTAACCTGCTACCACCTGCTAGAAAACAATCGTTCCTTAATATATACCTAAAAAATTTATGAATAAAAAAGTTTTTTTTGCTCTTATACATTCCTCTATCAAAGAATAAAAACTTATTTTTTATCCAAGAACTAAACATTTGGAAATACTCAGTAGTCGCCAATTAATTCATTTCAAATCAAAATCAAAAATAGACTGCATATCATCCCTCTCATGGCAAATTAGAAAAATTGCATTTATGACTAATTTTAGCAATGTATTGCTCAATGATTGCATTTTGTGTGTGCATCGTGTGTCCATTGTGTGGATTTACAAAAATTAATGAAAATGTTTTGTGTTTGTAGGAGAGTAAATGTAAATTTCTAAATGTGTTAAGTAAGAACCATGTTGTAGAAGTAGTGTGTTATATGAGGATTTCAGCAATTTTCAAATCATGTTAAAACAAAACCATGTTGTAAGAAGCCATGTTATAGTAGGGATACCTGTACTACTTCTGATGCTATTGTCAAGTATAGCAATGTTATCAAAGGTTCTACTGTTATTACTGATGATTGATGAGGATATAGCAAATAGCAATAATTAGTTTATAGTCATTTTCAGGTAAATTATTCAAAAACTTCACAGATCTTGATTTTTCTTGGATAAATATGCAGAGAATTTAAGAAAGGTTCAGGTCACTTAAAATATATTCCAAAAATCTGCTTAAAATATAATATAATTCATCAGATAATTTTCTTTTTATTCTTGAGAAACAATGAATCAACTGTATTTTATACCCTGTTTGACAAAATTTATTGATATTTTTTAAATTTATTGATATTTTTTAATACTAATTATAAATATTAAGTTTAAAACCTTTTCTATGTATTTTCATATGCTGATTTAATTTGCCCAAAATGAAAGGTTGAAAATTTTCCACAACACTTGTATATCATATAATATTTTGCAATATTACTGTTATCACATTAATCATTTATTGAAAGAAGTAACATTTTGAAAAGTGTCAAATAAAAAGTGATTCCGGTACAAGTAATTTTTTTATTTATTGTCATTAATAAGCAAAATAAATTTATGCTATTTCTCAAACATATTGATAATATCAATCTTTGTATGTTTGAATAACTAATAAACAATTTCTAATGCAAATATGTGTCTATAGTTCAAGTTGATAGGTTTAGCTGTGCTCCATAGCAAAGGATTAATTAAAAAATGTATATTTATTTATAAATGTTACTTATTTTATTTATACATATAAGCCATATTTTGAGGGACCTTATAAGATATATCCAATTGGGCTTAAACACTAACTTAATCTGGCACTGAAGGAAAAAGTAGATTTATGATGATAAATGATGTAGGGGAAGAAGGAAATCATGTAAATTGTGATGTCATGCTATAAATATAGATAGATAAAAATAGTTGAATTTTATCTATCTATAGCTATAAATATTTTTTAGTCAATAGAGGCTTCTTTTATAAAATATAAGATAATAAAACATGCATTTTTATAACAAATGTAAATATAAGAAGCTTTTATAAATATGCTTAATTGTTTGAAAAATAAAGAATATAATATAGTAAAATATTTGGCAATACCTTTATTATAAAATTTAAGACAGGTATCTAATTCTAAAGCATTTATATTCAGTTATTTGAAGGTTTATTTTAAAACTAAAAAATATGCATAACAATTTATCATTGTAAAGTAAATCCCAGTTTCTACAATTTTAGGTATTTTTTTAATGTAAAATCAGACAAACTTAAGTAAAAAGGGACGAGTCTTTAAATTAATGATGTTGCATCAGGAAATCAACCTTGGTGTGATGAAAAATGACAAATAGGTGGTAGGGGATCGATAAATATTTGAAATAGTGTGACAGTTTATGGATGCTCCCTTAATAGATCAAAATTTTGCCAACTTAGAAATGGATAAATCACCATAAGAGGAAAAATTTACTTACCGTATTACATACCGAATATACTCGAATATAAGCCGACTTCATAGTTTGAAAATCGGTAAAAATGTGTAACCCGTGTATAAGCCTACCCCCACTTTAGCACTTAAAATTCGATAAAAATTTGAATTTGATAAATTATGTGATCTTTGATTTTTAGTTACCGATATATTACTGCAATTTGCCAAAATAAATATTTTATTGAAACTTTAAATATATACATATAAAATAAATTAATAATAATACAGACAGCAATATATCAATTTAAAAAGTAAAATTTTACTTATAAATACAGATAACAATATATCAATTTAAAAAATAAAATTTTATTTTACCCGAAGCAATCGAGCACATCGCGTCGCCGACTCCAATCTGCATTTGTATAAGTGCATCAGATAGGCGACGCCACGCTGCCTAATGCACCGCTAAGCAGAAATTCTCGACAATAATCCAGCTAAAGTGATCCAACGCGCACATACTGGATTACTGTCGAGAATTTCTGCGTCGCGGCGCATCAGGCAGTGCGGTGTCGCTTATCTGATGCACTTATACAAATGCAGATTAGAGTCGGCGACGCGATGCGCTCGAACGCAACAGGTAAAGTAAAATTTTACTCCAAAGCGAGATTGATGACGGTGTATGACATTATCATTAGGATAACGTAGCTTCAGAAAATATCAAGTTAACGAATAGCAATAAATTTTTATAATTTGCATAAAAATATTTTCTTTTTATTGTTGTTATTGAATAATTGTTTTCTTTTCTAAAAAAGAGTTCATATTATCACAGTAAAAAGTCCATTAGAATACGTCTATGTCACACAACTCCCAAGAGACCTTTCGAAGTTTCGTTTTCCCTATAGTTGAGTTGAGTTCTTATTCAAACCTTTGATCGTATTTTAAAATGAGTTGATCACCCAAACGATGATGTCATACACCGTTAGGATGAGGTGCGCAACGTGATTTCTAGACAATAATAACTCTATATACCTTGATTTCTAGACGTTAAGCGTGCGATTTTGAAGTTTTGATTTTGCTTACGATGAACTTTTTCGATAGACTAAAGTTATTTTTCATTACAGATTTTAAATAATTATTACTTTTCCGTAATTTTAAACATTATTTTAGTTACATTTTAATCTAATTAAATCATTGATGAGTTAAATATAATAAGTATTTATCGATTACTAGCGAATGAATTAAAATATTCTTAGTTAATAATAATGAAAAATAAATATATTTTTTCACTCAAATACGAATCCTAGGTAAGATTCTTGATTGATTGTTGAGTTTTCGCGTCGCGTCGTATCAGGCAGCATGGCGTCGCCTATCTGATTATGGTATATAGACGGAGGTTGGAGTCGGCAGCGCTACGTGCTCGATCGCATCGGGGTAAGATAAAATTTTACCTTGTATCATATTAAATAAATTATTGCCAAAATTTCCTTCTTATCTTCAGGAGACGTTCAATAAGTTATGGCTTTGCTTATTCAATTTCTCCAACAAAAAAAAAGTTGATTTTTTTGATCCATATATAAGCCGACCCTCCATTTCAGAAATTTTTTTTTAGAAAAAATCTTGGCTTATACACGAGTATATAAGGTAATTTCTTAAAAGTAAAGTGTAGCTTATTTAAATTTATTGCATTTGATTCAGAATGATTAGCTAAATCTAAAATCATTTAAACCATAAAAGCAAACAATAAGCTAAAAAGTAAGATAAATCGTTTATTCAAAAACGTTTTCAACTATCCACGTAGCCTGCCTCAGTTGTAATACAGACCAGAGAAGCTTCTTCCCCCTTCTCATCAGGCCAAATCGGGGAATCAATCAGTGACTGGTTCCTAACATCAACAAACTGTAGGTGGAAAGTTACCCTACCAAACACATTAACACGTATCAACTAAAATTATGAAATAATTCAATACTATGAAAAGCACTAAATCGCAGTATAGTTTAAAAAAAATTTATTAATAAGAATAACGTTAACGTTTTCGGCTAGCAGGCATCTTCAGGCATATTTGAACTTAATGGTTCCAAAAAAAGAATATTCTTTTTTTGGAACCATTAAGTTCAAATATGCCTGAAGATGCCTGCTAGCCGAAAACGTTAACGTTATTCTTATTAATAAATTTTTTTTAAACTATACTGCGATTTAGTGCTTTTCATAGTATTGAATTATTTCATAATTTTAGTTGATACGTGTTAATGTGTTTGGTAGGGTAACTTTCCACCTACAGTTTGTTGATGTTAGGAACCGGTCACTGATTGGTTCCCCGATTTGGCCTGAGGAGAAAGGGGGAGAGAAGCTTCTCTGGTCTGTTCAACTATCTGTGCAATATGTATGAAAAGAATGTTGATTGCTGTACTTTACTTGAAATATTATTCTATAAGGACAGATTTATAGCTACAGTGATCTATGATGTTTTTGTTAAAGGGCTTACAAGTAGGTCGGGTGTAAACCATATGTTTCCTTAATGTGGATGTTTTTCGAACAGTCCGTGTTTATGTAACTCTGTTTTTTATGATGGAGTTTATAGTTAGTATTTTATTATTATTATTTTTTGCTCTTTATCTAAATTTCGAGGTTTGACGATAATTGTAATTGTTATAATGTTATTTTAGAAATGTTTTGTTGTGTTTTTTTGTTAACATGTTTGGAAGGGTAAATTTCCACCTGCAGTTTGTTGATGTTAGGAACCGGTTACTGATTGGTTCCTCAATTTCACCTGATAAGAAAGGGGGAGAGAAGCTTCTCTGGTCTGTATTACAACTGAGGCAGGCTACGTGGATAGTTGAAAATGTTTTTGAATAAATGATTTATCTTACTTTTTTGGCTTATTGTTTGCTTTTATTTAATATCTAAAGTTAGAAGTTTTCCTTATTCATTTAAACCATAATTAAATCTAATTATCCATAAAAGACAATTATTTAATCTCCAACTTTATGGTCCCATAAATTGAGAAAGGGCATTAGCCCACATGAGACTTTCACTATTGAACTCAAAAACTCTCTTTAATTACAGGGTAAAATTTTTGTCTTACCCTCTAATTAAAGATTTCTGTTGGGTTGAATTTCATTTGGGATTTTTACTCCTGTCATATTGAAAATACACAAATTGTCAATCAGAAATATCAGGGATTGCTATATTTCCATTTAATGTTAACTGATGATACATACAATATTTGCCACTATATTTATTCATTAAAAAAAATCTGTCTAAATATTTTCAATCTTATATTTGTGAAGTACCTAATTAATTAAAATATTTAAATCTATTTAAATATGAACATTCATACACATCTGTGTATTTTTAATAATAGAACTGAGAAGAAATAGTTATTTTTTAGGAATAAATATGACAGATCCCACTGCTATTATAGAAAGCATTACTAGTGCAAAGAGAACACAATAGACTAATTTATATATTTTTGATCATATTTGTGCAGTATCTGTATTTACAAAACTATTAATTTATGTACAGTCTTACATATTCACATATTTTTAACAAAACAAAAATTGAAAGAATCAGTAAGATGATAATCTTTGTTGGGAATAAATATGGTAAATTGCATGATATGAATGCAGAAGACTGAGACAATGAATCTTACAATCTTATGTAAAATTTTCCAGTTTTTAAATGGCTCATGTATAAGCTGCTCTTCAAAAAATTTTTGGCTTATAGACTAGTATCTATGGTAATTAAATAATGAGTAAACATAAATGGCATTTTAGCATAAATTAACTTTTTGTTTATCATATACAGAAACAGGTGAAGCTCCAAAATTCACAGTACAATTAAAGCCAACTACTACTTGTGAAGGAAAAACTGTAACATTGTCTTGTGTTGTTAAAGGAAATCCAACACCAGAAATAACTTGGTATCATAACAAGGAAAAACTTCAACCTTCAAGAGATTTTCAAATAGTACATATATCAGAAACAGGTCTTGTGACCCTAACTATTCCAGAAATTTTTCCAGATGATGATGGAATTTTTCTTTGTAAAGCCATAAATTGTTTTGGAGAAGATGAAACATCAGCAAAACTCACTGTTACAGGTACAAAACAGTGCATTTTTTTTCTTAACATATTTACTGTGTATTTAGATTTTATTTTTGAATTTTCACTAAATTTATGCTCAAATTATATTATAGAAGATATTGTGATAATTGATAAGAAAGATATAAGTGAGCCACCTAGATTTATTAAACCTCTTCTTCCTAAAACTGCACCTGAAGGAGAACCAGTAGAAATGTCTGTAGAAGCAATAGGAATGCCCATACCATCTTTATCATGGTAAATATTTAATCATTTAATTATGAATATTAAAACAATTCTCATAACATTTAAGAAAATATTCAATAAATAAATTATGTAAATTAAATTTAAATTACATTGTTAAAAAGACTGATGATAAAATGTAGTAAAGTAATTGAAAACATTTTCATTAAAGTATTGTATTTACAGTAAAAATACTGTTTGATTATATTCTTATACAGTAGCGAAATTTGCTTTAAGAGGACCCAAGGCATGAGAGATTTTTGAGGCCTATTAAAATGAATTATTCTTTTTTTTTTTAGAAAATTTAATTCTTTTATTTTTAGAAAAAATAAAAGAATTTTTTGTTACTTACAAATATGTAACAAAATTGAACAAATAATAATTTAACATTGTTCAATAAAAGCTTTAATCACAATAGTATTATTATTATTTTTTTGTATAAATTGATGTTATATGCGGTGCTAACTACATATAACATTAATTTATACAAAAGTTTTTTATTTATAACAGTACTTTGTTACTTTTAGATGCAAAATATTTATCATTAATCTGTAATTCACAAAAAACTGATGAGCTCTTGATTCGTGTATGTCTCAAGAACAAATAAGAAAATGTTGAACACCCCCACTAATCGTTACTTTTAAGATTTTTAGAATTTTGTCACATTGTTTACATAAGTACGAGTCGTATTCACGGTATTCATAGTCTGTTATAATAAAATTATCTGGATTAATTGTGATTCTCGGATTCTGAAACATTGTTGTTGTAGTGTGTAAATGTTGTTAAAAATCGTATCAAAATATTAAATATGTATTACTATCATAAAATAAGGGCCCCCTGGGTTGCGAGGCCTCCCTTGCCTATGCCAAATCTCCAATCTGTCACTGATATAGGCTACACATTAAGCTATTTTATTTCATGAAAAACGTCTATTTTTGAACAAAATTTACAATTAAAATTCGTTCTATTTACTTTAATTTTCATTTAAAAAAATAATAAAATAGTTCGTTCAGAGTTTGTGGTAGACTATTAAATATTTTGTCATTTAAATCTAAATTTTTCAATATACTTTCTTCGTGTTACACCTAATTAATTTTAATCTGATGCTAATGATAACATACGAGATAATAATAAGTAGGTTATTTACAATTATTTATATCTATGCATTATTTATTTTGAATAAATAAGTAGAGTTAAAGCTAAATATTCATTTTCTAATGATAAATATTTTATCGTTTTCTGCATAAATAAAATATAGGCCTAAGTAGATTTATATATATTAAAATATTCTAATACTAGCAGATTATAACGAAAAGATTTTAATGAATGTTTACCTAGAAACATTACTAATAAATAAAATTATTAAATAATAATAAACTATAATTATGGATATTACAATTATTTAAGAAATTCGTTATTTTTCTTCGCCGTCGAAGCTGCGACGATCTACACTCGATGACACTGAACACTACAGATTTATCCGATTTTTAAGCAGAATGATAATTAAGCTTATTCTATGTTTAAAAATTATGATAATTTTTGGTTATTATTATGTTCATAAGTGTGCTTTACTTTGAATTGGCAATCTTGAACAAAGGTATCGATAAACAACAACGAGATTGAAAAATTTGAGTTATGGAGACATTACGTCAAATCATTTCGAGTTATAGAGGTAAATAATGCATTGGTGATATGTGTTTCCTGCCCGAGACAAGCAAGTACTTCGAGTTAAGAAGAATTCGAGTTATGGACGTTAGAGTTACAGAGACTGTATATGTTTTAACGAATGTCTTAATTATCCAATGTGTCACAATATTTTAAATAGCTGAAAAGTCAGATAACTAAGCATTATTCTATTTTGTTTTATATAAAATTTCAGAGAACTATATCTAAAATCAAATGATATTTACGCTAGTTTTAGTCATTGGCTATTTGTAACATTCACATTGCATATAATTTTTTTAGTATAAATTATGTAATCTTAAATTTCCAAATCACCTCTTAAGAATAAAAAACAGAAAAACTTTGTTATTATAATATATCTTGAATATAAAATATCAACAATAAATGAGACATAAAATAAAAGAATTTTTGGTACTTACGTATTAACGCCACCGCAGCTGTGTGTACAACAAGATTGCTCTTTATTGGCGCATTAGCGCAACTTCTGCTGCGGTGGCGTTAATACGTAAGTACCGAATTTTTTTATAAGGAAAATATTATGATAAACAAGAATAATTCATATTCTGATGGAAGTTTGAATTCAATTCTCAAAATTTTGTATATTTTTATTACATGATCACAGTATTTAATTTTTATTAGTTCAGAAAAGAAAATAAATAATATTCATACTTAATTATAAATACTATATAACGTTTATAATCATAACCCAAAAATGTTGTTGCCATCTAAAAGTTACTCTTGTTTAATGATTTAGAAATACAATATTTGCTTGATGAATTATATTTATTTAATGATTAAAAAGATTATCTACAGTAAGTCTCCACTGCTTTATACAGTCACCATCATGATGAATATTAGAGATATATTTATTAAGATAAAAAAATATTTGTATAAAAATATTATGGATTTTGTATTATTTGAGTAATTTGTATATAAAGCATAATTTTCGTCATTACTTCTTGATGAAATTTGTAACATTTCACTTACGATCAATATAATACAATTTTTTTAAATATAGTACAGTATTAATTTTTCGTCATATCTAGAGACCTAAAACAGAATCAGTTCAGCAATAAACAAAAAATAATTCGTATATAGAGTACATTGGATATCGAATCTATAACTATCTGATAACAGACAAGTTGAAGAGAAATGCTGTACAGTACAGTAGTGTCTTATTAGAAATGTCTAGACCCATCTCAATTTATTTTTAATCTCCATTTGAAAATAACTTTACATATAGAATGTGTTCTATTCTATTTTTTTTATTTTAAAATCCTCGAACGTAATCTATATTGGAAAACTGAAAAATACAAGTTTGTATCATTACAATTTCCCAACATTCATTAATTTAATTAGGAAATTGTAATAATCCACCGAAGTGTTTTTTTTATAAAGTATAATATGGTATTTTCACATTTTTTTCTAGTATTGCATATTTAGATTAATCCAAAAATTATAAAATATTTAAAATTATGTAAAAAATTTTGATATATTCTATAATAAAATTTTCATTTCGAATACTGTATACAAATGTGCACTAGGCCAATTTTTAGCTAATAATTTAAATAATTTTTTCAAAATTATCAGCTGAATATGTTTGAGGGATAAAAATGCATTCAGGAAGAACTTTTAGATATTAATTGATTTCACGAACATTTAATGATAGTTTCGTTAATATGATGTTATTTTAGTGTTGTGAATGCGTTATCCGAAATTACAACATGAATACAAATAACATGTAACTGTGTAGAAATGGCTTCAAATACATTAAAATTGGGTTTAAACTTATTATCATATTAACGGTAATCCAAAAATATATATATTTTGTAAAGAATCTAAAATTTAATGGTTCCATTAACACTAACTGCACATTATTAATCTATAAAATTATTTTCATATTTGAAATAAGGTCGTAAGTCATTGAAGGCAAACGATAAAAGTATCCTTTTATATCTTTCAAGTGCACAATAGAATACCGTAAGTTTTAATAACGTCAATGGGTCATTGTTCGTCATATTATAAGTAGTTACAACATATTATCGTGACACATTCTACATTCCCACCTTATTATCTCCCAAATTTAATAGTATATCACTAATTGAGAACAAAATACAAACGTTTGTTTTGCTATTTAAATATTTTCCACCAGTAATCTTAGAAATTTCCATTGAAATCAGTATTGCATTTGGAAACAATCTGAGAAATATTTTACATTATAAAAGAGAAAGAATATCATTACATCATATAATAAAATCTCGTACAAAATCTACATTAAAATTAAAATGGAAACAATTTATAATAAATAGTACATCATTGAGCATGTTAATATCATGTAATAATTCGTTTCGAATTTTAATAAGTCCTCTGGCTATGGATATTTTATCATCTTACTCTTATCTCTTAATGTTCGGGCTAATACAATAGTTGTCCTTGTTTTAAAAAAAAAGATAATGCTGACCATGACAATTAGGCTATATTCGTGATCATATTTTATGAAAAACATTAATTATTTGTCTTTTTTTTAATTACTTCTTACAGCAATTTTGACATTAATTTATATTTGACCTTGCATTTACAATGAAATTACTTAATAAGAAAGGCGTTAATTTATAAATGTGATGTAAAACATAACTGTCCAGAGTTTCACATAAAGTACTATAATTGATACTTTCTTTTTAAACATAAAGTTGCTAATTAAACTGTTTTTAGAAACTTTTACAAAACGCTTGTAAACAATGAAAATCTATCTTTTAATTAAGATGCATAAATGATGTAATAATTTTAAAAGTATAATCTACGAAATTTAGTTTATTTTTTAATTAAAAATTGAATTTTTAAATTAAATCTTATTTATAAAATATTCTATTTAAAATATAT